>CM035099.1:221890-259796 GCA_020205505.1 Panax japonicus | reverse complement strand
CCATGACGATGCCCTTATCCGATGTTCGACAGTTTCAGCAGTTGGCGCAGGTCGTTGAGCAAGTCCTTGCCCTTGACCGACGGGTCGTAGCGCAATACCAGATTGCCGTGTGGATCGATGATCCACAGTTGCGGAGCAGCCTTGTCGCCTGTGGCCTTGCTGAAGGTGCTCAAGTCCAGCGGATAGCGCTGCAGCTGTGGATATTCCCGGGTCAGCTTGGCGTCGTACTCGGACGTCAAGGGTTGGGCCGTAGCGAGTGCGTGGCTGGCGCGAGAGGCGTCGCGACCGAGGCCAATCTGGATTTGCCGCGCCAGATACACCAGTTGCTGGCAGTCCACCGCGCAATCCTTGGGCGCGGTGACCAGCATCTGCCAGCGGTCCTCTTGCGCCTGCACGCCAATGTCGGCACGGGTCTGGCCATTGCCGATCAGTTCGCCGTGATAACTGCGGCCCTCCGGCACCCAGAACTGCAGTTTGTACATGCCGGTGGCGAGGATCATCGGACCGATCACCCCAAGCAGGATCAACAGCAACTGCAAGCGACCCTTGCGCCGACTCGCCGGCGTTTTCGACTCAGACATGCTGGGTGGATTCATGGCCGCTCCCATGGTGTTTCTCCTTTGCGTTTTGCCAGCCGAGGTAGAGATAAAGGCCGAACAGGGCAATCGCCATGGCGAACCACTGCACGGCATAAGCGATGTGTTTTTCCGGGCCCATGGCGACGACGGGCCAGTCGGCCCGGTAGGACGCGGGGCCGCTTTCCTCACGTAATTCGTAGGCAAAGCCTTCGCGGCCGAGGGTTGACCAGAGTTTTGCCGGGTTAACCGCCGTCACCAGTTGAGGCCAGGTTGTTGAGTCGGGGTCGGCGTGGAGCTGGAAGGTTGCGCCGGGAGAGATATACACCCAGGCGTCGAGGCTCAAGGCATCGGCAGGGGTGGTGAATTGTGGGGGTGTGCGTCGGTCCGGCCATGGCAGCCAGCCGCGATTGACCAGCAGCCAGAGCCCTGTTGCCTGATCCTGAAACGGTTGCAGCAACTCGACGCCGACCTTGCCGTTGCGCTGACGGTTGTCCAGCAGCAGGCTGTGAGCGGCGTCGAACTGGCCGTGCAGATGCACCCGGCGAAAGGCCGGATCGGCGCTGTGCATGCAACTCGGTGCTGGCCATCGGTTCGGCGGCGCGGCGTTCGGCGTAGCTGGCGAGCAGGGCGGTTTTCTCCGCGCCCCGGCCCAGTTGCCAGAAGCCCAGCGAAATCAGCAACGGCAGCAGCAGGCCGACCACCAGGGTCGGCATAACACCCGGCCGGAAGCGCTTCATGGCGTCGCCAAAAAGTCGGTCATCGCGATAGCTATACTCAAGTGCATCGCTTGTCCCCCCGGAGTCTTACCCATGCTCAAAGCAGCCATCGTCCTGATGCTGATTGCCACGGTTGTCAGCCTGTTCAGCGGCCTGTTTTTTCTGGTCAAGGACGACAGCAGCTCAAACCGCCTCGTCATTGCCTTGAGTGTCCGTGTCGCACTGGCCGCCATTACCATCGGCTTGATCGCCTGGGGTTTTTTCAGCGGCCAGTTGGTGTCGCATGCGCCGTGGTAAGGCCTAGAGCACGTAGACGAAAACGAACAGCCCGATCCACACCACGTCCACGAAGTGCCAATACCAACTCGCCGCCTCGAAGCCGAACTGATGATCGGCGTCGAAGTGCCCGCGCATGATCCGCATCAGCATCACGAACAGGATGATGGTACCGATGGTCACGTGGGCACCGTGGAAGCCTGTGAGCATGAAGAACGTCGCGCCATAGATGCCCGAACCCAGGGTCAGGCCCAGTTCGTGGTAGGCGTGTATGTACTCTTCGGCCTGGAAGGTCAGGAACGCGCAGCCAAGCAGCACGGTGATCGCCAGCCAGAGTTTCAGCGCGCCGCGATGGCCTTTTTTCAAGGCGTGGTGGGCGATGGTCACGGTCACGCTGGAGCTCACCAGCAACACGGTATTGAGCAGCGGCAGACCCCAGGGACTGATGACTTCCTTGGGCGGCGGGAAGAGTTTGGAATCCGGGTTGTGCAGCAGCGGCCAGGTGAACTGGAAGTTCGGCCAGAGCATATGGGCGATGCCCTTGGTGCCTTCCCCGCCCAAAGCCGGGCCGGAGACGTGACGCACGTAAAACAGCGCGCCAAAAAAGGCGATGAAGAACATCACTTCCGAGAAAATAAACCAGCTCATGCCCCAGCGGAACGAGCGATCCATCTGCGGGCTGTACAGTCCGCCGCGACTTTCCTTGATCACCGTGCCGAACCAGCCGAACAGCATGTAGGCCAACAGCAGGCCGCCGACGAAAAAGATCAGCGGGCCATGGGATTCCGGCCGCGCGGCTTTCAGGTCGTTGAACCAGGTGCCCAGGCCGAACACGGTGGTGAGCATGCCGAGCGTGGCAATGATCGGCCACTTGCTCTGGGCGGGAACGTAATAATGTTCATGAGTTGCCATTTATTGTTCTCCTTATCGGGCACGCTCAACCGCCAGTGTGTGCAACGACTACCGGTGGATGTCGGGCGGTGATATCGAACAGCGTGTAGGACAGCGTCAGGTGCTTCACATCCTTGGGCATGTCACGGTCAACGATGAAACGTACCGGCATCTCGATCCGTTGACCGGGCTGCAGCACTTGCTGGGTAAAGCAAAAACATTCGGTCTTGTGGAAATACGCCGCCGCGGTGCTGGGCGCGATGCTCGGGACGGCCTGGGCGCTCATCGGGCGGTCAGTGGGGTTACGCGCGATGAAGATCATCTCGTTCACCGCCCCCGGATAGGCCACCAGATCATCGCCCTTTGGATAGAACTCCCACGGCATGTCGGCGTTGTTCATCGACAGAAACTGCACACGTACCTGTCGCGAGGTGTCGACCGTTTGCTCGCCCTCATACTGCCCGGCGGTCTTGCCATTGATGCCGAACGCCTTGCACATCACGTCGTAGATGGGCACCAGGGCAAAACCGAAGACAAACATCGCTACCACCACCAATAACAGGCGGGTGACCAGTTTCTTCATCGAAATCGAGTCAGCCATGGTTTACGACCTCAACGCATAACCCCGTCGGAACGCGGCCTTGTGGCGAGGGAGCTTGCTCCCGCTTGGCTGCGAAGCAGACACCAGGCTTTTGGGGCCGCTTCGCGACCCAGCGGGAGCAAGCTCCCTCGCCACACAAGCTCGCTCCCACAGAAGGGCAGTTGTTCATTTCACTTCCGGTGGCGTGGTGAAGGTGTGATACGGCGCCGGTGACGGGATGCTCCACTCCAGGCCTTCGGCCCCATCCCACGGTTTGGCCGGTGCTGGCGGGCCGCCGCGAATGGTCTTGATCACGATGAACAGGAAGAAGATCTGTGTGGCGCCGAACATGAACGCGCCGATCGACGACACCATGTTGAAGTCGGCGAATTGCAGGTTGTAATCCGGAATCCGCCGAGGCATGCCCGCCAGCCCCACGAAGTGCATCGGGAAGAAGGCCGTGTTCATGCCGATGAATGACAGCCAGAAATGCAGCTTGCCGAGGGTTTCGTCGTACATGTGGCCGGTCCATTTCGGCAACCAGTAGTAGGCCGAGGCGAAGATCCCGAAGATCGCCCCTGGCACCAGCACATAGTGGAAGTGCGCGACCACGAAGTAGGTGTCCTGGTACTGGAAGTCCTGCCGGAGCAATGGCCAGCATCAACCCGGAGAAACCGCCGATGGTGAACAGGATCACGAACGCCACGGCAAACAGCATGGGCGTCTCGAAGGTCAGCGAGCCCTGCCACATGGTGCTGACCCAGTTGAACACCTTCACACCCGTCGGTCACCGCGATCAGCAGCGTGGCGTACATGAAGAACAGCTCGCCCACCAGCGGAATGCCGACCACGAACATGTGGTGCGCCCAGACGATGAACGACAGGAACGCGATGCTCGCCGTGGCGTAGACCATCGAGGTATAGCCGAACAGCGGCTTGCGCGAGAAGGTCGGGATGATCGAGCTGACGGCACCGAAGGCCGGCAGGATCATGATGTACACCTCGGGGTGACCGAAGAACCAGAACACATGCTGGAACAGAACCGGGTCACCGCCACCGGCGGCGCTGAAAAAGCTGGTGCCGAAGTGGATGTCCATCAGCATCATCGTCACGCACCCGGCCAGTACCGGCATGACCGCGATCAGCAGAAACGCGGTGATTAGCCAGGTCCAGACGAACAGCGGCATTTTCATCAACGTCATGCCGGGGGCGCGCAGGTTGAGGATGGTGGCGATCACGTTGATCGCGCCCATGATCGAACTGATCCCCATCAAGTGGATGGCGAAGATGAAGAAGGTCACGCTTTCCGGTGCATAGGTCGTCGACAGTGGGGCGTAGAAGGTCCAGCCGAAGTTCGGTCCGCCACCCGGAGGTGAACAGGGTCGAGACCAGCAGGATGAACGCCGCCGGCAGCAACCAGAAGCTGAAGTTGTTCATCCGTGGCAGGGCCATGTCCGGCGCGCCGATCATCAGCGGGATCATCCAGTTGGCGAGTCCGACGAACGCCGGCATCACCGCACCGAACACCATCACCAGACCGTGCATGGTGGTCATCTGGTTAAAGAATGCCGGTTCGACGATTTGCAGGCCCGGCTGGAACAATTCGGCGCGAATCACCATCGCGAACGAACCGCCCAACAGGAACATGGTGAATGCAAACCACAGGTACAGCGTGCCGATGTCCTTGTGGTTGGTGGTCAGTACCCAGCGCATCAGGCCTTTGGCGGGGCCGTGGGCGTGGTCGGCATGACCGTGGTCATCGATAACGGCGCTCATGGCCTGTCTCCTGTCAACAGATGGGCGGGGCGGGCCGGGGCGCTTTGCCCCGACCGGTTCCTTACGTGCGCAATAGACCGGGTCATTTGCTTTCCGCCTGTTTCAGCTCCAGCACTTCTTTAGGAGTGACCATGTCGCCCTTGTTGTTGCCCCAGGCGTTACGTTCGTAGGTCACGACCGCCGCGATATCGACTTCCGACAGCTGCTTGCCGAACGCCGCCATGGCGGTGCCAGGTTTACCGAAGAACACGCGGTGCAGGTGGTCTGCCTTGGGTCCTGTGGCGATCGGCGAGCCCTTGAGCGCCGGGAACATCGGTGGCAAGCCCTGGCCTTCGGCCTGGTGACAGGCCACGCAGGTGGTGTGATAGATCTTGTCGCCACGATCCTTGAGCTCGTCGAGGGTCCATTCCTTGCTGGTCAGTTCTTTGAGCTGAGCGGCTTCGGCTTTGCGATCGGCCAGCCACTTGTCGTAATCGGCCTTTTCCTTGACCTCGACCACGATCGGCATGAAGCCGTGATCCTTGCCGCACAGCTCGGCGCACTGGCCACGGTAGATGCCGGGCTTATCGATGCGGGTCCAGGCTTCGTTGACGAACCCCGGGATCGCATCGCGCTTGACCGCGAAGGCCGGCACCCACCAGGAGTGGATCACGTCGGCGGATGTCACCAGGAAGCGCACCTTGGCGCCGGTCGGCAGCACCAGCGGCTTGTCGACCTCGAGCAAGTAATGCTCGCCCTTGGCTTCCTTGTTGTGGATCTGATCGGCGGGGGTGGCCAGGTTGCTGAAAAACTCGACGTCCTGGCCCAGGTATTTGTAATGCCACTTCCACTGGTAACCGGTGATCTGGATATCGATATCCGGCTCACTGGGGTCGTACATCTTGATCAGGGTTGCCGTCGCGGGAACTGCCATGGCCACCAGAATGATGAAGGGCACGATGGTCCAGAGGATTTCGACGGTGGTGCTTTCATGAAATTTTGCGGCCACCTGCCCGGTCGAGCGGCGGTGCAGAATCATCGACCAGAACATGGCGCCAAAGACGATGATGCCGATCACCACACAGATCCAGAAAATGGTCATGTGCAGGTCAAATACAGCGTGACTGATTTCAGTCGCTCCAGGCGCCATATTCACAGTCCAGGCGGCTTGCGCCTGGCTGAATATCGACCACAACAGGAGGCCCATCCAGACATGTGGATGTCGCATCATTGCGGGTTCCCCTTATCGTTCTTGTTATCCCGCCGGCTTTCACCTGCGGCAAGGGAGCGGCTGCATCAGACTACGAACTTGAATCGCCGAGCCTTGCTGCATTTGCAGTCGGGCGTCATCAGCTAACTCCATTCAAGTCCGAGTATAGACAGCGACTCTCACCTCGCAATGCGAAGGCGTAAATGATCTGAAACAGCATTAACTTGCGTTGCAGGTCACGAATGGAGAAGGATGCAGACGAGTGGTGGCAAATCGATATAACGCGGGCGTCTCAAGGATGAAATAATTATGACAAATGCGTCTTAGCATTTTTCGTCAGCCAGCTAAGTTATGTCTTCCCTATTTCATTGCCTTGTTTCCTGGAGTTTTCATGAACACCGCCGCATTGCGCGAGCAGATCCAAAAAGCCCAACAACACGAAGCCGAAACCGGCCTGCTGACTCGTCAGCTGGAAAGCAAGCTGCCTCACCTGCACCCATCGATCCAATTGCCCGACGCGGACGCCAAAGGCGTACTGACACGTTTTGTCGCCGCCTACATCGACGAAGTGCCTGAGCTGCTGGATGCAGCCAATGAAGTTGCCAGGGAAGCGGGTATCGAATCGCAGATCAAACCGGTGCTGACCATTGCCGAACAGTACTTCCTCCAGCCACCAGCGATCATGGCCGGGCACGTCGGGCTCGACAGCCTGCTGGACGAGGCCTACCTGGCACATCGGTTTGTCGAAGAGGTCAACGACCTGTACATCAAGCATTTTGGCCAGCCACTGATCCCCCTGGACATGACTGTCGCCAACCTGATTGCCCACCAATTGATCGGTGAGGAATTCGCCAACCAACTGGACGAGGCAGTGCATCACGCCATCGACGAGATGCTCCACGAGGAAAGTTTTGCGCTGGAGTCGGTAGAGGCCTACCGTGAGAAGCTCAGCAGCCCGGACACCGGCGTCGCGTGGAAGCGCTGGCCATGCATGTCCCGCCGCTTGGGCGTGGGCCTGGAGCTGGAGGCCTGATCCACCTCCATCCACTGTAGGAGCGAGCCTGCTTGCGATGGTCGACAACGATTACGCGGGTATCCTGACACCCCGCGGTGTTCTTTTGCCCATCGCGAGCTCGCTCCTACAGGGGTATTCAGCCAGATGCACCTATACCGCTATTGGTCCGCACCCGTCCTTCCAACCGGCGCTTCAATCCCCAGGCCTCGATCAACAATTTCGAACCCTTCGCCGCATTCGCCCGGCCCCACTCCTCCAACAACTCCAGACACGCATGATCGATGTAGCTCAGGTGATTGAGCGGCACGTGCACCGTTGCGCCGGCAGGAATGCTTGCCAGTACACGGGTCAGCGCCGGCACTTTGAGAAACGTGGCCGCCCCCACCAGCCGCAACTCCATTTCACCCTCTTTGGGCAGGTCGATCAGGCTGACCTTCAGGCGTGAGGCTTTCCAGGCCAGTTTGGCCAGGGTCAAGCCGAAGCCGATCAGCACGCCGGTCAGCAGGTCGGTGAAAACGATCGACAGCGCCGTCGCAGCATAAGTGAACATTGGCATGCGACCATAACGCCCCAGACTGCGAAACGCTTTGAGATCGACCAGTTTGAAACCCGTGTAAACCAGCACGCCGGCCAGGCTGGCCACGGGAATGCTTTGCAGCATATTCGACAGCAGCATCACGAATGCCAACAACCACATTCCGTGGAAAATCGTCGAGTAACGCGTGGTGGCACCGGCCTGCACATTGGCCGAGCTGCGAACGATCACGCCGGTCATTGGCAGCGCGCCAAGCAGGCCGCAGAGCATGTTGCCGACACCTTGTGCGGACAGTTCACGATCAAAGTCCGAACGCTGGCCACTGTGCATACGGTCCACTGCGGCGGCGGACAGCAAGGTTTCGGCACTGGCGATAAAGGCCACGGCAAACGCGGCTATGAGCAGGGTGGGATCAGCCAGGTTGAGCAGGTCGGTCGGTCGCAACCAATCAATGGCTTCAGCCAGGTTGGCCGGGACTTCCACGCGTTTGACCTGCAAGGCCATCACCAGGCTGGCGACCGTTGCAAGACTTACCCCAAGCAACGCGCCGGGAATGAAGCGCAGGGACTGCGGGCGCAGCCGTTCCCATAGCCACATCACAACGATTGTCCCTACGCCAAGTAAACCGGCCTGCCAGCCAAAGGAAGGCAAGGCCTGGGCCACGGCAGCCGGGAATGCCGCCAGATTATCCAGCCCTGAAGGCTTGGGCGCGGCATCGAGCATCACATGCAGCTGTGACAGGATAATCAACACCCCGATCCCGGCGAGCATGCCATAGACAACGGCGGGCGCCGTCACCCTAAACCAGCAGCCGAGTTTCAATCGACCAGCCACCAATTGCAGAAATCCCGCCAACAACAGGATTGGCCCGAGCATGGCCATACCATGCTGGCGCACCAGTTCGAACACCAGCACTGCCAAGCCTGCCGCGGGGCCGCTGACTTGCAAGGGTGAACCGGCCAACCAGCCCACCACCAAACCACCGATGATCCCGGTGATCAGGCCTTTGGCTGGTGGGAGTCCTGACGCAATGGCAATACCCATGCACAAGGGCAGGGCGACCAGAAACACTACCACCGAAGCCAGCAGCTCACGTGGCAGAACAGCTTTGAGTTGTGCAGCACGCATGTTGATTCTCCCGAAGTTTTCTTCAGGCATGGCAAAGCCAGACTGCCTGATCGGCAGCCTCGGCTAAACCACGCGGGGATTTAGGAGTATTTAGAAGCGCGCTTTGGGCGTCGCCACAGGAATCGGCAGGCTGCCATTGAGGGGCAGGAAACAACCTTGATCTGCGTCGTAGGCTTTGATTTCGCTGGTTTCGATGTTGTAAACCCAACCGTGGATGAACAATTGACCATTGGCCATGCGCGAAGCCACTGACGGGTGCGTGCGCAAATGCTGCAGTTGGGCGATCACATTTTCCTCGGTGAGGATGTGCATGCTTTCGCTTTCATTGGCGCAGTTACAGTTGTCCTGAACCATGGTTTTCGCCACTTCGGCATGTCGCAGCCAGGCTTTGACCGTCGGCATTTTTTCCAGGCTCTGCGGATTGAGCACCGCACGCATCGCGCCACAGTCGGAGTGCCCGCAAATAATGATGTGATGCACGCCAAGAGCCACCACGGCGTACTCAATAGCCGTAGAGACACCACCGTTCATTTGCCCGTAAGGCGGTACGACGTTGCCGACGTTGCGGGTAACGAACAGATCGCCGGGGGCGCTTTGGGTGATTAATTCAGGAACGATGCGCGAATCCGCACAGGCGATGAACATGGCTCGCGGCCGTTGGGCGGTAGCGAGTTTTTTGAAGAGTTCTTCCTGTTGCGGAAAGATCTCATGATGAAAATGCAAAAAGCCGTCAACGATATGCTGCAGCGCCGCATCGGCGGTTTCCGCCTCCGGTTGGGCAGACGCCGACGCAGCCAACGGCTGTTTATCCTTGTCACTCATGATTCATCCTCTTTTGCGGAATCAGGGAATTTCCCTTTTTGTCCGGTATGAAGCCAGTGGCTGTTAAAAAACATCCAGGTCAAAAAATGTCGACCCATCAGTCACTCGATGAACAAGGTAGCTGCCGAATCTTAACTTAAACTGAATCAAGCGCTCTAGAACGTGTGTTCCAGGTCACAAAAAACGTGACCAGCCTAATGCCTGCGTGCGTTTCCCAGAACTCAACCATAGGTTATTTGTCCTTAAATCAATGACATTTGGCGACCTGGTGGACAAAAGGCTTCACAGTCCAGGTTGAAACCTTCCCGTTGATCAAGCCCCAGGCGCCGGATGGTTTTGGCAAAGCGCTGTGCCAACAGGTCGGCAAAGGGGCCTTCGCCGCGCATCCGGGCGCCAAAACGACTGTCGTACAACTCACCGCCACGGCTCTGGCGAATCAGACTCAGGACATGAGCCGCCCGTTGCGGGTAATGGGCGTCCAGCCACTCCTCGAACAGCGGTGCCACTTCCAGCGGCAAACGCAGCATCATGTAAGCCGCACTCTGTGCTCCGGCTGCATGAGCCTCGGTCAACAGGCTTTCAAGTTCGCTGTCATTGATCATGGGAATCATAGGAGAGCACAGCACTCCCACCGGAATTCCCGCCTCGCGCATGACCCTGATCGCCCTTAGCCTGGCCTTGGGCGCCGCCGCTCGGGGTTCAAGGATGCGTTTGAGTTCGTCATCCAGGGTGGTCAGGCTGATCATCACCGCCACCAGCCTTTGCCGGGCGAGTTCGGCCAGCAGGTCCAGATCGCGAAGGATCAACGAGCCTTTTGTAATGATGGTCACCGGGTGGCGATAACGCAGCAGCACTTCCAGGGTTTGGCGGGTGATCTTGTGTTCGCGCTCGATCGGCTGATACGGATCGGTGTTGGAGCCTAGATTGATGGGCGCGCATTGATAGCCGCGCTTGGAGAGTTGTTCCTCCAGCACCTGAGCGGCGTTGGTCTTGGCAATCAGGCGCGTTTCGAAATCCAGCCCCGGGGACATGTCCCAATAGGCGTGGCTCGGTCGTGCATAGCAATAAATGCAGCCGTGCTCGCAACCGCGGTAAGGATTGATCGAACGATCAAAAGGCAGATCCGGTGAATTGTTGCGGGTGATGATGGTTTTCGCCGTCTCGATGTGCACCTCGGTGCCTTGCGTGACTGGTACTTCCTGATACCAGCCGTCGTCCTCGGCTACCGAACGATTGGGCGCGAATCGGTTGTGCGGGTTGGTCGCGGTGCCGCGGCCACGTGGGGGCAATGGCGATTGCATGGGTGGGTCCTGTTGGCTGTATGTTTATACAGTACATCCCTGTGCAGCGGCCGACCAGTGCCGTTCGGCATTTTCCTGTTTTTAATTATCTAAAACGGAGCGGGGTAAATAATAGATACATGTGTAATCTGGTTTGCATGTAATAGGTGTCGGTATTATTTTTTTCGCGGCAAAGCATAATTATGAATGTCACTTAAAAGGATTTAATCATGTCGTATTTCAATCGTCGTGGAATTTTTCTTCAGAAACTTGGCCCTACCGTAGTCGATCCGAATGAAGTGCTGGTTTCCATGCAGTTTTCTCTGAAGGAACCTACGCAGGATGAAGAGGGAGCGCTCACTGAAAAGTTGCTTGATTCCACCATTTTCATTGCGTCCTCTAATGATGGCGGTCAATCCTTCAGTATTGGCAACGCCAAAGATGTGGATGGTGATGGCGATATCGATAATGATGACAGGGCCAAGTTGCTGGCGCTTGCCAAAGCTTATGCAAATATCGTCCGTCCCTGAGTCATGATTGCCACTCACCTTCGACACGTTCAGCTGCCGAAAGTGAGTGGCGTGCTGCACATACGAGCTGTGCGCAGCGGCAGATAAGGATGTCTTTCATGTGGAATCCCGCAAGCACGGGTGTGTTCTTACAGCGAATAGAAACACCGGAAAGTAACAAAATAGTTCTAAAAATTCTGAGGAAATCATCGGGTGCCGGTTACGGAGATCTTGCTGAAGAAACAATCACGGTTTTGCATTTCAATCCGAACGACAATGAAGACTACACTCTTCAGTTTGATCCGTGGTCCAACTTGGATGTCGTTGCTGATGACAGTATTGATGAGGAAGATATTAATGTAATCACTCGGCTTGCTCTGGAGTTTCGAGATCAGACAACAATCAGTTCCGAGTATGGGGTTTTTCTTGCAGTCATTCCTTTCAACGATAAATTGCTTCTGGTGCGAATTAAAGTATTTGATCTGGAGAATGACGAGCCGGAATTCCTTTATGTGTTAAGCGCGCTATCTCAAGATAACGGTGAAAATTTCACAGTAAGAAGGATCAATCCTCATTCCGGCCCAGAAGTCGAAGAGACCCCCGGCCTGGAAAAATTGATAAAGGCGTTCATCAAATTGAATTTATGAATTCAACGTGATCCATGCACGTTTCACATTTCATTGACACCTGCCTCACGGACCTTTGACCGCTCAGGGTTGAATATAGGGAATCAATATCCAGTCTCTCTGAACGGTCAACCGAGCATGCCCCTACCGCGCATTTTTCCGGCGATGTGCCTATCGCTTGTTGCACTTTTCAACCTTACACCGGTCTTCGCAGACGACACGGCTCTGCCTCGTCCGCCAGAGTGGGCGCAACCGGTAGAGGTGCAGTACAACCTCTTTCAGATGAGCCCGACGCTCTATCGCAGCGCGCTGCCCGACAGTGGCGCTGTTTCGCTTCTGGAAAAACTCAAGATCGGCACGGTGATCAGTTTTCTCCCGGAGCCCGATTCAAGCTGGTTGTCCACACCCGGTATCGCCCAGGTACAGCTGCCCTATCGCACCAATCATGTGGATGACGCAGACATAATCAAGGCCTTGCGCACCATTCAGACCGCCGAAGCCAAAGGCCCGGTATTGATGCACTGCAAGCATGGCTCTGACCGAACCGGTCTGATCGCGGCCATGTATCGGGTTGTAGTGCAGGGCTGGAGCAAGGAAGACGCGCTGAATGAAATGACCCGTGGTGGCTTTGGTGACAGCACCCACTTCAAGGACGGCATTCGTTACATGATGCAGGCCGATGTCGACAAACTTCGTACTGCGCTGGCCAATGGCGATTGCAGCACAAGCCCGTTCGCGGCCTGTTCGATGAAAAGTTGGTTCAAGTCGGCGCATGTCGAGTGACCATGCCTTCCACCGCATTGCGCAGTGGAAGGCGGTTTACGTCACTCAGTGTTGCTCGTCTGACTTTTTCTTCAGCTTCGGGTTCGGGAAGAACTGCACGGCCTGAACCTTGGCATCCGGTGCTTTCAAGGCGGTGGTATTGACTCGGGTGCCCAATTCCTTGGGTACTGACAAGCCTTGCTCATTCAGTGTGTCGGAGTAACCGCAAGCCACACATTCACGGTGTGGTACGTCATCTTCGCTCCACATCATCAATTTGTCCGGCTCGCTGCAAGCCGGGCAAACTGCACCGGCGATAAAGCGTCGTTTGGTAACCACTGGACCCTCACTCATGCTGCAGCGTCCTCACTCAGGCCGCTGTGACGCAAGAGTGCGTCAATCGATGGCTCACGACCACGGAAGTCGACGAACAGCACCATCGGCGCTTGGAGCCGCCGCGGCGCCAGGATCGCCTCGCGGAATGCGCGACCGGTGTCGGCGTTGAGCACGCCGTCTTCTTCGAACTTCGAGAAAGGCATCCGCCGACAGCACTTCTGCCCACTTGTAGCTGTAGTAACCGCCGCGTAACCGCCGGCGAAGATGTGCGCGAAGCTGTTGGGGAAGCGGTTGTAGGCCGGTGGACGCATCACCGAAACCTCGTCGCGCACGCCTTCGAGCACTTGCAGCACGCTGCGGCCATCGCCGTGGGTGGCGTGCAGTTCGAAGTCGAACAGCGAGAACTCCAGCTGGCGCACCATCATCAGGCCGGACTGGAAGTTCTTCGCCGCGAGCATTTTTTCCAGCAGATCCTGCGGCAGCGGCTCGCCGGTTTCGTAGTGGCCGGAAATCAGCGCCAGGCCTTCCGGCTCCCAGCACCAGTTTTCCATGAACTGGCTCGGCAGCTTCGACCGCGTCCCACGCGACGCCGTTGATACCCGACACGCCAGCGTGTTCGACACGGGTCAGCAGGTGATGCAAGCCATGACCGAATTCGTGGAACAGGGTGGTCACCTCATCGTGGGTCAGCAGGGCAGGTTTGCCGCTGTCGGCCGGGGTGAAGTTGCACACCAGATTGGCCACCGGGTTTTGCAGAACACCGCCAGCCGTACGGCGACGGTCGCGGGCGCCGTCCATCCAGGCACCGCCGCGCTTGTTGGCACGGGCATAGAGGTCGAAGAAGAAGCGGCCGACGTGCTGACCATTTTCCTTGATCTCGAACAGGCGCACGTCTGGGTGCCAGGTGTCGAAGCCTTTGAGTTCTGCGATCTCGATGCCGTACAGGCGTTGCACGATGGCGAACAGCCCGCTCAGCACTTTGTCGATCGGAAAGTAGGCACGCAGGGCTTCCTGGGCAACGCTGTAGCGCTGCTCGCGGAGTTTTTCACCGTAGAAACCGCTGTCCCAGCTTTGCAAGTCCGGGCAGCCTTGTTCCGCCGCGTAAGCCTTGAGCTGCTCCAGGTCCTGCACGGCAAACGGCTTGCTGCGCTTGGCCAGGTCGCGCAGGAAGCTCAGTACCTGATCGCTGGATTCGGCCATTTTGGTGGCCAGGCTCAGCTCCGAGTAACTGGTGAAGCCCAGCAGTTTTGCCAGCTCCTGACGCAGATCGAGGATTTCCTCCATCACCGGGCCGTTATCGTTCTGACCGGCATTCGGGCCTTGGTCCGACGCACGGGTGCAGTAGGCGGCATAGACTTCTTCGCGCAATTTCCGGTCTTGGGCGTAGGTCATCACCGCGTAGTAGCTCGGGAACTCCAGTGTGATCAGCCAGCCGTCCAGCTCTTTGGCCTGGGCAGCAGCAGCCATTTGCGCCTTGGCCGAGTCGGTCAGGCCGGCGAGGGCGGCTTCGTCGGTGATGTGCTTGGTCCAGGCCTGGGTGGCGTCGAGCAACTGGTTGGAGAAACGGCTACCCAGTTCGGACAGCTTGCTCTGCACTTCGGCATAACGCTTTTGTTCGGCTTCCGGCAGGTCGATACCCGACAGACGGAAATCGCGCAGGGAATGTTCCAGAATGGTTTTCTGCGCCACGTCGAAACCGGCGGCTTCCGGGCTGTTGGCCAAGGCTTCGAAGGCCTGGAACAGGTCGCGGTTCTGACCCAATTCGGTGGCGTAGGCGCTCAAAGCCGGCAGGCAGGACTCGTAGGCCTCGCGCAGTTCGGCGCTGTTGCACACGGCATTGAGGTGGCTGACCGGGCTCCAGGCAGCACCGAGGCGGTCATTGAGCTCGTCCATTGCCAATACCAGACCGGCCCAGGTCGGCTGTTTGCCCTGGGTTTTGAGGATCTCGATAATGGCGGCGCGGTTGTCAGTCAGGATCTGTTCAATGGCCGGTTGCACGTGCTCGGCACGGATCGCGGAGAACGGGGGCAGGTCGTAGGGCTGCAAAAGAGGGTTGTTCACGCTCACGGTTGATACCTTGGCTGGAGAAACATGCAGCCATCTTAATTACAATCGACACTCACCGCAGCTATCAGCGACAGAGAGAGAACCTATCGTGTCCCTTCGCAAGTATCAGAACCACACACCTCGGCTCGGCAAAGGCGCTTTTGTCGACAGCTCGGCGGTGGTGATTGGCGATGTCGAAATCGGCGAAGACAGCTCCGTCTGGCCACTGACGGTGATCCGTGGCGACATGCACCGCATCCGCATCGGTGCGCGCACCAGCGTGCAGGACGGCTGCGTTCTGCACATTACACATGCCGGGCCATTCAACCCCGAGGGTTTCCCTTTGCTGATCGGCGATGACGTGACCGTCGCCCACAAGGTCATGCTGCACGGCTGCACCGTGGGCAGCCGCGTGCTGATCGGCATGGGCAGTATCGTCATGGACGGTGCGGTGGTCGCCGACGATGTGATCATCGGCGCTGGCAGCCTGGTGCCACCGGGCAAATGCCTGGAAAGCGGTTTCCTTTATGTGGGTAGCCCGGTGAAGCAGATCCGGCCGCTGACTGACAAGGAACAAGCCTTTTTCACCTACAGTGCGGCGAACTACGTGAAACTCAAGGATCTGCATCTGGCGGAAGGCTACGACCAGCTCTAAGCCCCGGATAACGGACAGCGTCCCACGATTGCCCAGGAATTTTCATGCATTACCAGACCGTTTTGTTCGACCTCGATGGCACCCTGACCGACCCGCGCGAAGGCATCACCCGTTCGATTCAGTTTGCCCTGGGCAAACTGGGCATCGATGAGCCCGACCTGAGCAAACTCGAACACTTCATCGGCCCGCCTTTGTTGCAAGCGTTCATGCAGTTCTACGACTTCGACGAGGCCAAGGCCTGGGACGCGGTCAATTTTTACCGTGAGCGCTTCAAAGTGACCGGTCTCTACGAGAATCGCGTCTTAGACGGTGTCACACCCTTACTGGAAACCCTCGGCGGACAAGGGCGACAGCTTTACATTGCGACATCCAAACCCTGGGTGTTCGCCCGGGAAATCGCCCGGCATTTCGACTTCGCCAAGCACTTCAAGGTGATTTACGGCAGCGAACTGGATGGCACCCGTACCAACAAAGTCGAGTTGATTGCTCATTTGATCGCCGAAGAAGGTCTGGACCCGGCCAATACTCTGATGATTGGCGACCGCAAGCACGATTTGATCGGTGCGCGGAGCAATGGACTGGATGCGGCCGCTGTCGGTTATGGCTTTGGCAGCCGGGAAGAGCTGAGCGCTGAGGCGCCGACCTATCATTTTGAAACCCTGGATGAGATGCATCGGGCGTTTCTGCAGCGCTGATTGGTACGTCATCGCGAGCAGGCTCGCACAGCTTGCTCGCGATCAAGACTTCTCGATCATCAAGAGGGATTGCCTGCCAAGGCTTTCAAGGCTGACTTGCGTTCCCCAACCGGTAGTTCTCCCAACTTTTCCACCGCCTTATAAAACTTCGCCCAGTCCCCATCCTGCTGACGGAACAGCGCCGCAAACGCTGGGACCCACTGATCGTACAGGCCAAACGGAAGCAACCGCGCATTGTTCATCGGCGCGTTGATCCAGGCGTCGTAACGTTTGTCTCCAGCCCATTGGTGGTCGCGCAACTGGCGGTATTGGCTACGTAACCGCTCGAATTCCGAGGCTTTACGCTGGCGCATCTGCTCCGGTGGCAGCGGCAGGGCGTAAAGCTTTTCAAGACGTGTGCGGGTGTTCAGAACCAATTGAACGAACGCATCGCGGTGTTGGGCCTGAGTGTCGTCTTCCGGTGGCAGACTTCGGAATGCGCGCCATTGGCGGGTGCCTTCCTGCTCGACGAAAGTGGCGAACGATTCGTTGAACTCTGTGTCGTCCTTCACATAAAAGCGCTGATGCGCCAGTTCGTGAAAGATCAGTGTGGCCAGGCGCTCATCGCCCCAGCCCATCATCGTATTCATGATCGGATCGTTGAACCAGCCCAGGGTCGAGTAGGCCTCGACTCCGCCGATCGACACGTCCATGCCTTGCAGGCGTTGCAGCGCGGCCTCGCCGCGTGCAGCACTCTGGCTGTAGTAACCGCGATAAGCCACGCAGCCGGCAATGGGGAAGCAGTGATTTTGTGGCTTCAGGGAAAATTCCGGCGTGACGAACACATTCCAGACCACATAGGGCCGACCGATGTCGGCATACAAGCGGTAGCTCTGGTTATCCGGCAGATGCAGCTGCTGGCTGGCGAATGTGCGGGCCCTTTGTGATTGGGCCAGGCGCGCACGCAGTTTTTGATCGCGCTGAGGATCGGCGATCACACTGGAAACCGGCTCTCGCGCCCGCAGCAATTGCAATTGACCACTGGCCAGCTGGCTGTAGTAGCTGACGTTGGCACAACCGTTGAGCAACAAAAACAACACACCCGGAAACAAAACGCGCAAAACGCGATCAAGTAACCCAAGGCTTGGACGCGGCCTGATCAAAATAAAAAATCCCTGGAAAGTCTGCTCGCAAGACTATCCCGCTTGACTGGAGCTCCGCTATGCGCAAGTTGATGCTGACGGGAGGCCTGCTGATGCTGGCCGGTTGTGCTGGTTTCGGAATACCACGCCAGGATCCGACGCAGGCGTGGATCGATCTGGATTCGCAACAGGAAGATACGGCCCTGCAGGCGTTGGAAGTGGATAAACAGGCTGCCAACGATAAACGCTATTTCGAGGTGCAACCGGGCAGTCATGAGTTGAAGGTTCGCTACCAGTTCCCGGTTCAACCCAGCAACATAGGCCCCAATGCAGAGACGCTGTGGCGTGATTGTCAGATAAGCGTGAAATTCAATGACTTCAGCGCGGGTGAGCGTTATCAGTTGCAAGCGGGGAATATTGGTTTCAGGCCTTGGGCCAGACTTTACGACCAACAGCGAAAAGTGATCGGCAAGGGCATACCGGCGGGCTGCCAACGCACCTGATCGGCGCTATGCTGAATACCTGATATTCGGGACATTCATCATGCGCAGATTGATGCTGATACTCGCTGCAAGTGCGGTCGCTGGTTGTTCGAGTCCTTTGCCAGCGGTCGATCCGCAGATGGCGTGGGTCGATTTCTCTACGCCTTTTCCCAATGACAAATTGCTGATGGCCGAGCGGCTCGACAAGTTGCGCTTGCGTGACGGGCGTTTTTTTCAGGTCACTCCAGGCAGCCACGAGCTGATTGTTCGCTTCGACTTTGAGGTGCCGGGAGGAGGTTCTGACATGCTCAGCGATTCCACGGAGCGGCTGTGCTACATGACCATCAAGTACGATCATTTCGTCGCCGGTCAGCGTTATCTGCTGGAAGGCCGTTCCATGGCGTTTACTCCCGAGGCCCGTTTATACAACGCCAATCGTGAAATCGTCGCCGAAGCAAGCCAGTTCTACTGTTTGCTTTGAGACCGATCAGCGATCGTTCTTCTGGTAGATGATTTTCTTGGTGCCGTATTCGCACGAGCCAACGACCATATTCTGATCGTGCACTTCTTCGTTTTTGACGATTTCCAGCGTATAGGAAGTAACCCCTCTAGCCTGGATCTTGGCTTCGATCTCGGCCTTGAGTTCTTCACAGGGTTTCGCTGCTGCCAGGGCTGAAGTGGCCAGTGCGCTACAGATAACCGCCAAGGCAAAACGTTTCATGGTTGAAGCTCCCTTAAGGCAGCGCGCATGTTCATGGGGTTTCGGCTGCTGTCATTTATTCGACCACAGTTTCACTGGGCAAATCTCTGTGCTTGTAAAAAAGATCGCAGCCCATGGCTGCGATCTGTTCATTTCAGCGCGAATTTAGCTGACCAATGTCGCATCCAGGCTGATGCTGGCATTCAGCACTTTGGACACCGGGCAGCCTTCTTTCGCCTTGTTGCTGAGTTCTTCAAATTGCGCCTGGCTGGCCCCGGGGATTTTCGCCTTGAGGATCAGTTTCACAGCAGTGATTGCAAAGCCGCCGTCCACTTGGTCGAGGGTGACTTCGGCCTGGGTATCGATGCTGTCGGCCTTGAGACCGGCGTCGCCGAGGATCATGGAAAACGCCATGGAGAAACAACCGGCATGGGCGGCGCCAATCAATTCCTCAGGGTTGGTGCCCTTGCCGCCTTCAAAACGTGCCTTGAAGCCGTAGGGCGCTTCTCTGAGGACGCCGGTTTCCGTGGATATCGAACCGATGCCGGTTTTCAGGTCACCTTCCCAATGAGCCGATGCTTTTTTGATGATAGCCATGCTTGTCTCCTCAAGAGCCGGCGCGGAGCGTCGCGCCTACGTGATTTGCCTCGCTAGGGTTCTGAGGATAGACCGCGGTGCAAAGTTCACCTGATCTGGTCACTCCATCAATTCGGCAGGAATTTTCACCCTGCTATTGAAACTCGGGTATATGCCCTCATTGCATGAAACACGCTTTTGGATTCGGCAGGTTTTCGTTCGCGAGAAAAAACCTGCGCCCTCAATTGGAGAAGCAGGTTTATGAAAAGACTGTCCGATATCAAGTTTTCGACCCTCGATCTGGTGCCTGTGCGAGAGAACGGCAGCGCAGCCCAGTCGTTACGCAACTCGCTGGACCTGGCGCAACACGTCGAAAAATTCGGCTACAACCGCTTCTGGGTCGCTGAACACCACAACATGGACGGCATCGCCAGTTCGGCCACCTCGGTTTTGCTGGGCTACCTGGCCGGTGGTACTTCGACCATTCGCGTCGGTTCGGGCGGGGTGATGTTGCCCAACCATGCGCCGCTGGTGATCGCCGAGCAGTTCGGCACCCTTGAAAGCCTGTATCCGGGCCGGATCGACCTGGGCCTGGGTCGTGCCCCGGGTTCCGATCAGATGACCGCTCGCGCGCTGCGCCGTGAACGTTCCGGCAGCGCCGATGATTTCCCGGAAGACGTCGCAGAGCTGATGCGTTACCTGGGACCGCGCACTCCGGATCAGCGAGTCATCGCAATGCCGGGCACCGGTACCCAGGTGCCGGTCTGGCTGCTGGGCTCAAGCCTCTTCAGTGCGCAATTGGCCGGTGAGCGTGGTTTGCCCTACGCGTTCGCATCACATTTCGCACCGCGCTACATGCATGAGGCGATTCGCGTCTATCGCAACCATTTCAAGCCTTCAGCCGTGCTGGACAAGCCCTATGTGATGCTCGGGGTGCCTCTGGTGGCTGCCGACACCGATGAGCAGGCCGACTATCTGGCTACTTCGGTGTTCCAGCGCATTCTTGCCCTGATGCGTGGCCAGAGCCTTGTACAGCGGCCACCGGTGAAAACCATGGATGGTCTGTGGCTGCCCCATGAGAAAGAAGCCGTCAGTGATTTCCTGGGCCTGGCAATGATCGGCAGCCCGCAGAAGATTCGCGCCCGGTTGGAGGTGCTGATCGAGCAGACTCAAGCCGATGAGCTGATTTTTACCTGCGACCTGTACGAACATTCAGATCGGGTCCATTCCTATGAACTGCTGGCGCAGGTCATGAAGGGCTGAAGATCAAGCGGCTACAAAAAAGCCGACGCCATGGCGTCGGCTTTTTAATGGGTAAAGGAATTGCCTACCGCTTATAGACAATGACCTTTGCGCCGCTTTCACATTTACCGACGACTTTCCTGCCGGCAGCAGCGCCTTTATCGACGATCTCCAGCGAATATCCGGAAACGCCCTTGGCATCGAGCTTTGCGGCGATTTCGGCTTTGAGCTCTTCACACGGTTTGCCGGCCGCAAATGCGCTGCCTGCAAGGCTCAACAAACCTACCGCCAAAATAAACTTCTTCATTGGTCGCATTCCCTGGTCGGATAAAAGGATCGTCCAGCTATCCGCTGGACGCAGTCATGTAGCGCTTTGCCACTCCATATGGCACTCGGCCAGCGCACAAGTTCAGAAGTCAGGATCAAACTCAGCTACTGGCAATCCGGAACCCGACTTTGAGCGTCACCTGGAAGTGCGCAGCCTTGCCGTCCTTGATATGCCCACGGGTTTCCGTCACTTCAAACCATTCCATGTACTTGAGACTTTTACTGGCCTCGGCCAGCGCGTTGTTGATCGCGTCTTCAATGCTGCTGGTGGACGAGCCAACCAGTTCGACTTTTTTATAGGTGTGATGGTCAGACATGGCGTTCTCCTTAGGGTGTGAAATACAGCCTAGCAGCGATTTTCTGTCTTACTTCTGTCGCCCGGTCTGACAAGGAGGTTCACATTTACTGCACTTTCTCCAACCCCTGGAGTCCCAACCAACACACGCCACTCATCAACAATGCAGGAGAGCCACCATGGCCAACAGCTCGTTACGTAAAGCCTCATTGCAAAGCATGGAAGCGGAGATCGAGAGTCTGCTCAAATCCCTGGAAAACCTGAAAGACGACGCCTCGGACGAGTCACGTAAGACCCTCAAGGTACTCAAAGGCAACGCCGAGAACGCGCTGAGGCATTCGCGCCATCTGCTGGCCGATGCCTACGAAGAGGTCAAGGTGAAAACCCGGGAAACCGGGATCGCCACCCGGGACTACGCCCAGGAGCACCCTTGGACCACGGCGGGTGTTGCCGTGGGTGCGTTTAGGCCTGCTGGCCGCGTATCTGTTGTGCAAGCGTGGTGACTAACTAGTTTGGCGCAGCTCGTTTTTAAGCCATTGCGCCAGTTGCCGGGCGCGTCCGTCCGCGGCGCGCTTGGGTAGCCACAACGCCAGTTTTGCCGGGGTTTCGCTGAAACCCCAGGGGGCGACCAAGCGGCCAGCCTTCAAGTCCTCGGCTACCAATGGCTCGGGGGCAATCGCCACGCCCAGCCCGGCGACGGCCGCTTCCAGCAAGTAATACAGATGCTCGAAACCCTGTCCGTACTTCAATGCCTTGGCATCGAGGCCACTTTGCTGCGCCCAGCTGGGCCAGGCTTGCGGGCGCGAGGTGGTGTGCAGCACGGACTCCTGCAGCAAGGCGGTGGCGGGCGCATTTTTCAATCGTTCATAACCGACGAATCGCGGGCTCAAGACCGGTCCTATCCGTTCGCTGGCCAGCTCGAACACCTGCATATCCGTCGGCCACGGCGGTTCAGCAAAGACCAGTAAGGCATCGAGGCCGGGGCGACGTGGATCAAGATCGCCTTCCCCGGCAGACAAGTGCAGGCGCAGGTCTGGCAGATCGGCATTCAACCGCCCCAGGCGCGGAATGAACCAGCGTGCAAGCAGGCTTCCCGAACAACCGAGGACGAAGGGTGCATCGGCAGTGCTTTGCGTGAGTTCGGCGCAAACCGTACGCAGGCGCTCAAAGGCCTCAGTACTGGCATCGCGCAAACGCATACCGGCATCTGTGAGTTTCAGGCCACGTCCGTCCTTGATGAACAGGCTCACGCCAAGGTGTTCTTCGAGCACCTTCAGTTGCCGGCTGACTGCGCCGTGAGTGACGTGAAGCTGCTCGGCTGCCTGACTGACGCTGTTCAGGCGAGCCGTGGCTTCAAAGGCCCTGAGGGCATTGAGCGGTGGGAGGTCGTGGCTCATTGATATGTGAGTTTTCCTGACAGGTTGCGGCGATCTTATCGGTTTTCAGTGCGGGGCGTCAGGGGTACAGTTAAGCCCACTGTCTCTTTACTCATTACTTCACGCATCCAACTGGAGCGCTCCATGACCCAGACTAATCTGCGCAACGGCCCAGACGCCAACGGCCTGTTCGGCGCGTTTGGCGGCCGTTACGTCGCCGAAACCCTGATGCCGTTGATCCTCGATCTGGCCCGTGAGTACGAAGCTGCCAAGGAAGATCCTGCATTCAAAGAAGAATTGGCCTACTTCCAGCGTGACTACGTCGGACGTCCGAGCCCACTTTATTTCGCTGAGCGTCTGACCGAGTTCTGCGGCGGCGCAAAGATCTATCTCAAGCGTGAAGAGCTGAACCATACCGGCGCGCACAAGATCAATAACTGCATCGGCCAGATCCTGTTGGCGCGACGCATGGGTAAAAAACGCATCATCGCCGAAACCGGCGCCGGCATGCACGGCGTGGCCACGGCCACCGTGGCCGCGCGTTTTGGCCTGGATTGCGTGATCTACATGGGCACCACTGACATCGAGCGCCAACAAGCCAACGTGTTCCGCATGAAGCTGTTGGGCGCCGAAGTGATCCCGGTGGTATCCGGCACCGGTACGTTGAAAGACGCCATGAACGAAGCCCTGCGCGACTGGGTGACCAATGTCGACAACACCTTCTACCTGATCGGCACTGTGGCCGGTCCGCACCCTTATCCAGCGATGGTTCGCGACTTCCAGGCCGTAATCGGCAAGGAAACCCGTGACCAGCTGCAAGCCCAGGAAGGCCGTCTGCCGGACAGCCTGGTGGCGTGTATCGGCGGTGGTTCCAACGCCATGGGCCTGTTCCACCCGTTCCTCGACGACAAGAGCGTCGAGATCATCGGTGTCGAAGCGGCCGGTTATGGCATCGAGACCGGCAAGCATGCGGCCAGCCTGAATGGCGGCGTACCGGGCGTGCTGCACGGTAACCGTACCTTCCTGCTGCAGGACGACGATGGCCAGATCATCGACGCTCACTCGATCTCCGCTGGCCTGGATTACCCGGGTATTGGCCCGGAACACGCCTGGTTGCATGACATCGGGCGCGTTCAGTACACCTCGGTGACGGATGACGAAGCCCTCGCGGCGTTCCACCAATGCTGCCGTCTGGAAGGGATTATTCCTGCCCTGGAAAGTGCCCATGCCCTGGCTGAAGTGTTCAAACGCGCGCCGAACCTGCCGAAAGATCACCTGATGGTGGTGAACCTGTCGGGCCGTGGCGACAAAGACATGCAAACCGTGATGCACCACATGGAACAATCCAAGCAGGAGACACACTGATGAGCCGCCTGCAAACGCGCTTTGCCGAACTCAAGGAACAGAACCGCGCCGCCCTCGTGACCTTCGTCACTGCCGGCGACCCGAGCTACGAGACTTCCCTGGCGATCCTCAAGGGCTTGCCGGCGGCGGGTGCTGACGTGATCGAATTGGGCATGCCTTTTACCGATCCGATGGCCGATGGCCCGGCGATCCAGCTCGCCAATATCCGTGCCTTGGCAGCCAAGCAGAATCTGGCGAAAACCCTGGAAATGGTTCGCGAGTTCCGCAAGGACAACAAAGAAACACCGCTGGTGCTGATGGGTTACTTCAACCCGATCCACAAATACGGCGTGCCGCGTTTCATTGCCGAAGCGAAAGAGGCCGGGGTCGATGGTCTGATCGTGGTCGACATTCCGCCCGAGCATAACGAGGAGTTGTGCGATCCGGCGCAGGCGGCGGGCATCGACTTCATTCGTCTGACCACGCCGACCACGGATGATGTGCGTCTGCCAAAAGTGCTCAATGGCAGCTCCGGCTTTGTGTATTACGTGTCGGTGGCCGGGGTGACCGGTGCTGGCGCAGCGACCCTGGAGCACGTCGAAGAGGCGGTCGCGCGTCTGCGTCGTCATACCGATCTGCCGATCAGCATCGGTTTCGGCATCCGCACCCCGGAGCAAGCCGCGAATATCGCGCGTCTGGCCGATGGCGTGGTGGTGGGGTCGGCGTTGATCGATCACATCGCCAATGCCACGACGTCGGAGCAGGCGGTGGATGGCGTACTGAGCCTTTGTTCGGCGTTGGCCGAAGGCGTGCGTAAAGCGCGCGTCAGCTGAAGGTAAAGTTCCTGATACAGAGGAATTAGCGCCCTCCGGCACAGACTAATGAGCAAGACCCAGGGCTTCAGGACCTCGTTCTGAAGCCCTTTTTGCTGCGTGTGCCGTGAGGAAAAAACCGATGAAAATGTCGAAGCGTCTGATTGCCAGCCTGGGCGTTCTGATGCTCAGTGCTACCCCATTGTTGCCGGCCAGTGCAGATCAACACGATGATCACGGTCATTACGATAACCGTGGTGACTATCATGGCGATGATCATCGCGACCATGACAACCATTGGGGTGGCCCTCCACCGCGGGACTTCGGACCGGTGCGCCAGACCATTCACGACAATCACGGCTACTTCGTGCGAGGTGCACCGCCGCCACCGGGTGTCATTGTGGTGCGTGGACGGCCGCTGCCCCGAGGTTATTACGGCGAGCGCCTGGATAACCGGGCGCTGAGCCACTTGCCGTATTACCCCGGTTACGAATGGCGGCGTGCTGGCGCGGATGTTGTGCTGATCGCTGTGGGAACGGGAATTGTCTATGAGGTTTTGCAGGGGGTTCTGTACTGAAAGGCCAGCAGGTTGAAGGTCGAATATCCTGAACCTGTGGGAGCGAGCGCGCTCATTCCCACAGGTTATGGAATTAAGGTAACTCCAGGCCACCCGCTGCCTTGTGCAACTTGCGCAAGTGCTCACCAATCTGTTTCACGTTGGCTTCATTGGCCGCCATTTCGGCAGCGCGACTCGGTTCAAGCAGTGCTCTGACTTCCTTATCCAGATCGCCGGACAGTGCCAGCAGTTGTTTCTGTCGCTGGCTGCTTTCCGATTCCAGATGTTGCGACTCACTGGGTTGTGGCAAGCCGTATCCGCCGCTGCCGAGCAGTTCTGCCGGACGGCTGAGAAAGCCGCTGTTATCGAGAATCTGCCTCAGTGTTTCGTTCGCCTTGTCCATTCCACCGTTTTTCAATTCTCGAGCGCCCAGGTAACGCTGTTTGACCTCGTCCTGGGCCAACAACAACTGGCGGCGAAAGCTGGCTTGTTCCAACAGGAGCAACGCTGCGCTCGTACGCAAATCAGCCTGTTCGAACCATTTGCGGCGCTCTTCGGCTTTCAAGTCGAGCCAGTCTTCTACTTTTTCCTGTTTGATCGGCAAGTGTTTTTTCAACACGTCAAACATGGCTTGATAACGATCGCGGAAGGAGTCGAAGCGATAGCCCAAACGCAGTGCTTCCCGAGGGTCGTCCAACACGCTGGTATCCGCCAGTCCGCGCCCTTTGAGCACTTCCAGCAGACCGTTTGGCATGATGTTGTCCAGAGCAACCAACTTGGGATTGTTTGTGCCGCCACGCAGTAACTTCAACTCCTCCACAGCACAGTTATTTGAAAGGAAGAAGTAGTTACCGTCGTAGCTCCAGTGCATCTCGGCGGCACGCTCCACCACATCTTCAATCTCGCGGCGCGACAGGTTCAGCGGCACCGACGCCAGGCTGCGCAATTCGGTCTTGGTGTATTCGTCGATCACTTGGGCCAACGGCAGGACAAACAGGCGCGATGGGTATTTGCCCACCAAGCCATCCCAACTCGACAGTTGAACGTCGCCGACGAAGGCACGGTAGGACAGTACCAGGTGCTGATCCAGATCCAGTCGACAATCCGGCCCGCGCGGCCGGCCCGGTGCGCAGATCACCAGCCGCAACATGCTGTGGCCCCAGCGGCTGACCCAGTTCTGGTTGGCCTCTGCCAGCAGGTAGTCGACAGCGTAAACCCGTTCCGGATCTACCTGCCCCAGAGGTGTCTTGGCGAAGTCGTTACCGGCATTCAGGAACGCAAAAGTTTTGCTGCAAGTATCCTTGGCGGCGGGCGCCCAGTTGAAGTGCTCTTTGTAGTAGCGGTACAGCGATGGGCGGCGACAGGCATAGCTCGGGTCAAGGAGGAAGTACTCCATGTTGACCGCGACGAACTCCTTGGGGCTGGTTGTCTCGTAAATATCCGGACTGCGGGCGATCTGGCGGTTGTGCTGCTCGCGTTCACCGCGACGGCCAACGTATTGCTGCCATCCGGCGAGGTCGAGCAGGCGTGGGTCGTCACTGAGGGTAAAGCGGCGATCGGACTGGCCACGACATTCGTCCGGGATACCAATCAGCCCCGAGCTGCTTTGGAATCGGGAGCAGCGCTGAATCAGTTTGCGTTCCGTCGTTGACCACAGGCGTGAACGATCATAGATGTGGGTCAGTTCGTGCAGTACCGTCGCCAGCATCTCCCGACGTACGGTGCCATGGGGGCGATAGGTTTTCTTGGTTGCGGCACTGCCGTCAGTGAGGCCTGCCAGCAGGTTGCGATTCAAGGCGAGTTCCGACACCAATGACGCCTCGCCGTAGGCGTTGGCGGGCATGTCGTCGGTCCAGCTGACGTCGATACGCCGGTCGAGTTGCTCGATGAAGCGCGGCGGCAGCGCCTGCATGGCTTCATCGAGCAAGGCTTGGCTGGCTTGCTGTTGGGCGGGACTCAGGCCGTCGGTCTTGAGGTGTAGTTCAAGGCCGGCATGGGCGGCGTTGCCGAACAGTAATAGTGCCCCGGCCCACAGCCAGGCAGCTGGAAGCCTCACAGCGCGAGAATGGCTTCGGCGAGAACCTGGTCACTCGCGTCGCGGGCTTCCGGTACGCGGGTGCGCAACATATCCAAGGCTGCTTCCAGGTGTGCTCCACGAATGTCGCCGTTGCTGGCAACGAAACTGGCGGCGTCGTCCTGGGCTTCGCGGACGATTTTCGAATCACGGATGGAGGTGGTGGTATCGGATGTGAAATCAAGTGTGCGCTGGGTGGCACGAATCAGCATGTTACTGGTGGCAACCAGGGTACGGGCCTGGGCCACGTCGGCGAGCAGCAGCAGGCCAAGGGTGGCGGCAATCAGCGGGTTACGCATGGAACGACTCCGGAGAAACTTGGGATAGCTATTGGACGAGAATTGCCAATGCCAGTTCAAGGTCGCTGGCATGAAGTTTTGGCTGGGTTCGGCGCAGATAATTCAGGGCCGATTCCAGCTGTGCGCCTCTCAATTGGCCATCACTGGCGATGAATGCCGCAGCGTCATCCTGGGCGGCGAGCAGCAGTTTATGGTCGAAGGGCGCCGAGGTCACCATGCTTGTGGCATAACCACTGGCGACAGTGCCTTGTGTAGAGAGGTTGAAGGCATCGAAAGCGTGGGCCGAACCAGAGTGGATGGCCGCGAAAAATACCGTAGAGATCAACAGTTGTGAATGAAAGCGCATGAGACTCGACAGTTGCAAGTGAGTCCCAAGGCTAGCGCAAGCCCCGGTTTAGAGCCAGCGTCGCAACATTGGGACACGACTGGCGTGTCCCGCTCCAGGCCAGTCGCTTTAGATGGTCAGAATCGCTTGCGCCAGTTGAGCGTCGGTTGCATTCAGTTGTGGCGCCTGATGGCGGATGTAGTCGAGTGCACTTTCCAGTTTTACGCCGCGGATCGCGCCGTCAGTGGCAACAAAGCTCGCCGCGTCGTCACGGGCAGCGAGGATGATCTTGTGATCCTTGAACGACGAAGAAACGACATCGGTGGTCGCATCGGACGTGGCTTTGAGCGCGTTGACGACAGCATCGGTGGTTGCGATGAAGCTGGAGGCATGGGCATTGGCAGCCACGGCAAACAGGGCTGCGGCGCTGAGCAGACGAAGACGGGACATGGTGAAACTCCTTTGGATAAATGCATTAAAAAGTGGCGCGGTGTCTGGACATTCAATTGCAAGACACTCGTTCGTCACCTGCTGGTTTTGATATTAGGCCCGTGCATAGACATTCGAACAGTGCCGTCTGTTCGGGTGGGAGGTGCTACCAGGCATACTGTACTGGTTATATTCTATTTATAGAAAACTGTACTTGTCTGCAACATTATCTACTTTTTGACCCGTTGAATGGCCTGAAACGACAAAACCCGTCGCGGTTTCCCACGACGGGTTCTGTTTGTTCAATTCGGGTTGCTGGCGGTGGACCTTAAGGTCAGAGCCAGCGACGCTAACTTAGCGCCAGAATGGCTTGCTCAGCTCTTCGTAGCGTTGTGCTTCGCTAATACCGGCATCAGCCAGCAGACGCGAATCCAGACGAGCCAGTTGATGGCGGCTGGAGATGCGGCGCTGCCACAGCATCAGGTTGGCGATAACGCGCAGAGGCATGGAAGCCTGGGTTTTTTCAGCAGTGTTGTCGAAGAACAGATCGGAACTGAGTGTACGTTCCATGGTGGTCATCCTTCCGCTTGTGGCGGGATTAGGTAGTGGTTTAACTGGTGCCCATGATCCTCTTGTTTGCCTAGTCTCTGTAGATACAGTTCACCTGTATTGTGAGGGCTCAGTTAACTGTTTATAGGGGGTGTACTGGTCGAAATTGAGGCAACTGTACCTGTCTGCACTAATTTGGTGCATTTTTGCCGATTTCTCTTAGGGGTGTAGGCAAATGCCGTAGGAAATGACCGGTACAGCAGTACAGTTTTTGAAAGGATGTCGCTGGAAGATAGCTAGCTGACGAAATTGTGTTTCCGTCAGCTGCCATCTGTACCAATTACACCGCGAGCATTTTCCCGGTTTCTTCCAGGTTCATGTGCCAGCTCAGTGCATCACGCAGGATGTGTGGCGTATGACCGCCGAGGGCGCAAGCGGCGCAGAAGTAGTCGTTGAGTGCCTGGCGATAGTCCGGATGCACACAATTATCGATGATCACGCGAGCGCGTTCCCGAGGCGCCAGGCCGCGCAGATCTGCCAGACCGACTTCAGTGACAAGGATGTCGACATCATGCTCGGTATGGTCAACGTGGCTGACCATCGGCACCACGCTGGAAATGGCGCCGCCCTTGGCAATCGACTTGGTTACGAAGATGGCCAGGTGCGCGTTGCGCGCGAAGTCGCCCGAGCCGCCAATGCCATTCATCATTCGTGTGCCGCAGACATGGGTTGAGTTGACGTTGCCATAAATGTCGAACTCGAGCGCGGTGTTGATTCCGATGATGCCGAGGCGACGTACCACTTCAGGGTGGTTGGAGATCTCCTGCGGACGCAGTACCAGTTTGTCCTTGTAGCGTTCAAGGTTGCCGAATACATCGGCGTTGCGACGGCTCGACAGGGTGATCGAGCTGCCTGAGGCGAAGCTCAATTTGCCAGCATCGATCAGATCGAACGTCGAGTCCTGCAGCACTTCGGAGTACATCGTAAGGTCTTCGAAGGGCGAATCGATCAAGCCACACATCACCGAGTTGGCGATGGTGCCGATACCCGCCTGCAGCGGGCCGAGCTTGTTGGTCATGCGCCCGGCGTCGACTTCCTGCTTGAAGAAGCCGATCAGGTGGTCGGCGATGGCTTGGGTGTCAATGTCCGGCGGCAGCACGGTGGAGGGTGAGTCGGACTGGTTGGTGATCACGATCGCGACGATCTTTTCCGGCGGGATCGGGATGGCGGTGCTGCCAATTCGGTCATCGACCTTGACCAGCGGAATCGGCGTCCGGGTCGGACGATACGTCGGGATATAAATGTCATGCAGGCCTTCGAGGTTCGGGTTGTGCGCCATATTGATCTCGACGATCACGTGTTTGGCGAAAATCGCGAAGCTGGCCGAGTTGCCCACCGAGGTGGTCGGCACGATATGCCCTTGTTCAGTGATCGCCACCGCCTCAATCACGGCGATGTCCGGCAATTTCAGCTGCTGGTTGCGCAGTTGTTCGACGGTTTCCGAAAGGTGCTGGTCGATGAACATAACCTCACCGGCGTTAATCGCCTTGCGCAGCGTGCTGTCCACCTGAAACGGCATGCGCCGCGACAATACGCCGGCTTCGGTCAGCTGTTTGTCCAGATCGTTGCCCAGGCTGGCACCGGTCATCAGGCTGATCTTTAGCGGCGTGACCTTGGCTCGTTCGGCCAGTGCATGGGGTACAGCCTTGGCTTCGCCGGCGCGGGTGAAGCCGCTCATGCCGACGGTCATGCCGTCCTGAATCAGAGCGGCAGCCTCGGAAGCGCTCATCACTTTATCCAACAACGAAGGCAGGCGAATACGGTCACGGTACATGGATTGTTATCTCGGGCAACGGGTAGCAGGATGTGCAGTCTAGTGAATTTCGAAGGCCTGCGTCCCGCTACCAAGGTCGCAAAAGAGCTGTCTATTCCGGGGCTTTCAGACAAAACACCGTTACCGGATCGGTAACAAAGCTTCGATTTGTTCGACGATTTGCGCAAACAAAAACGCCCCGACAAGTCGGGGCGTTTGCGTTGCCGGAGAGGTTTACTCGACTGCCTTGACCATGTCTTCGATGACCTTTTTAGCGTCGCCGAACACCATCATGGTTTTGTCCAGGTAGAACAGTTCGTTGTCCAGACCGGCATAGCCGCTGGCCATCGAGCGTTTGTTGACGATGATGGTCTTGGCCTTGAACGCTTCGAGAATCGGCATGCCGGCAATCGGCGATTTCGGATCGTTCTTCGCCGCCGGGTTGACCACGTCGTTGGCGCCCAACACCAGCACCACGTCGGCCTGGCCGAACTCGGAGTTGATGTCTTCCATCTCGAACACCTGGTCGTAAGGCACTTCGGCTTCGGCCAGCAACACGTTCATGTGGCCCGGCATGCGACCGGCCACCGGGTGGATCGCATATTTCACGGTCACGCCGCGATGGGTCAGCTTCTCGGTCAGTTCCTTCAGCGCGTGCTGTGCGCGAGCTACGGCCAGGCCGTAGCCCGGAACGATGATCACGGTATCGGCGTTGGTCAGCAGGAAGGTCGCGTCGTCAGCCGAACCGGATTTCACCGGACGGGCTTCCTTGGCGCCGGCAGGACCGGCGTCGGCTGTATTGCCGAAACCGCCGAGCAGTACATTAAAGAAGGAACGGTTCATCGCCTTGCACATGATGTACGAGAGGATCGCACCGGAGGAGCCCACCAGGGAGCCTGCGATGATCAGCATCGAGTTGTTCAGCGAGAAGCCGATACCCGCTGCGGCCCAGCCGGAGTAGCTGTTGAGCATCGACACCACCACCGGCATGTCGGCGCCGCCGATCGGGATGATGATCAGCACGCCCATGACGAACGCCAGCGCCAGCATCAAGGCGAAGGCGCTGAGGTTGCCGGTCAGCATGAAGGTCACGCCCAGTACCAGTGTGGCCAGGCCCAGCAGCAGGTTCAGTTTGTGCTGACCGCTGAACTGTACCGGCGCGCCCTGGAACAGACGGAACTTGTACTTGCCCGACAGTTTGCCGAAAGCGATCACCGAACCGGAGAAGGTGATTGCACCGATGGCCGCACCGAGGAACAGTTCCAAGCGGTTACCGGTCGGGATTTCGTCGCCCAGATGCTGGACGATGCCCAGGGACTGCGGCTCGACGACAGCCGCAATGGCGATGAACACCGCGGCCAGGCCGATCATGCTGTGCATGAAGGCGACCAGTTCCGGCATTTTGGTCATTTCAACGCGTTTGGCCATGATCGAACCGGCGGTGCCGCCGATCAGCAGGCCGACGATCACGTAGACGATACCGTCATGGGCCAGTTCGGCACCGAGTTTGTAGATCAGGCCGACCGTGGTGAGGACCGCCAGGCCCATGCCGAGCATGCCGAACAGGTTGCCGCGACGCGACGTGGTTGGGTGCGAGAGCCCCTTGAGCGCCTGGATGAAGCAGACCGAGGCGATCAAATACAGGGAGGTAACCAGGTTCATGCTCATGCTTGTTGCACCTCGGCCTTGACTGCTTCGGCCTTGGCTGCCGGAGCCTTTGCTGGAGCCGCTTTCTTCTTGAACATTTCCAGCATGCGCCGGGTGACCAGGAAGCCACCAAACACGTTGACCGCCGCCAGCGCCACGGCCAGGGTGCCCATGGTCTTGCCCAGTGGGGTGACGGTGAGGGCGGCGGCGAGCATGGCGCCGACAATGACGATGGCGGAGATCGCGTTGGTCACGGCCATCAGCGGGGTGTGCAGCGCAGGTGTCACGTTCCAGACCACGTGGTAGCCGACGTAGATGGCCAGCACGAAGATGATCAGGTTGTAGATACCGTGAGAGATCAGCATGTCTTCCATTGTTTTTATCCTCAGCCGTTCTTGCGCACGATCTGGCCATCGCGGCACATCAGGCACGCGGCGACGATATCGTCTTCAAGGTTGATGTCGAACTGGCCTTCCTTAGTGAACACCAGTTTCAGGAAGTCCAGCAGGTTGCGGGCGTACAGCGCCGAAGCGTCCGCCGCGACCGCGCCGGCCAGGTTGGTCGGGCCGACGATGGTCACGCCGTTTGCGACGACCACCTGGTCGGCCACGGTCAGCGGGCAGTTGCCGCCCTGGGCGGCCGCGAGGTCAATGACCACCGAGCCCGGCTTCATCTGCGCCACGGTTTCCGCGCTCAACAGCGTCGGCGCCTTGCGGCCCGGAATCAGCGCGGTGGTAATGACGATATCTGCCTGCTTGGCGCGTTCGTGCACGGCCACGGCCTGGCGTTGCATCCAGCTGGCGGGCATGGGGCGCGCGTAACCGCCGACACCGACGGCGCATTCACGCTCTTCATCGGTCTCGTAGGGCACGTCGACGAACTTGGCGCCGAGGGATTCGATCTGCTCTTTAACCGCAGGACGCACATCGGACGCTTCGATCACTGCACCCAGGCGCTTGGCCGTGGCAATGGCCTGCAAACCGGCCACACCGGCACCGAGGATCAGCACGCGAGCGGCTTTCACGGTACCGGCAGCGGTCATCAGCATCGGCATGAAGCGCGGATAGTAATGAGCGGCCAGCAACACGGCTTTGTAACCGGCGATGTTGGCTTGCGAGGACAGCACATCCAGGCTTTGAGCACGGGAGGTACGTGGTGCAGCCTCCAGCGCGAACGCGGTGATGCCGCACTCAGCCATCTTGGCGATGGTTTCATTGCTGAACGGGTTGAGCATGCCCACCACAACGGTGCCGCGCTTGATCAGCGCCAGCTCGCTGTCGCTGGGCGCGACCACTTTAAGAATCAGCTCTGCACCAAAGGCATCGTTGGCGCTGCCAATGGTTGCGCCTGCCGCTGCATAAGCACTGTCGACAACACTGGCATTAATGCCGGCGCCGCTTTGCACAGTGACCTTATGACCCTGGCCGATCAGTTTCTTGATGGTTTCCGGGGTTGCAGCAACCCGTGTTTCACCCGTCTGGGTTTCGAGAGGAACACCAATGTGCACGTCAAATCTCCTGCGTGATCTTATTGAGTAAACCCATGCACTACGGATGGTGCGGCTGGGGCGGCCGATCAGCACGATCCCGCTAAATCAGGGCGGGGCGCGGCATTTTGCAGGCGAACTTTGTGCCCTTCAAGGGATTATGACGGGTGACGGAAAATTAACTACAAGTCACCCCGTGACCGAATGTCGCAACTAACCGGGTTAATCCCTTGTAGCCCGTGCCTTTCAGGGATTTTGGTGGCTTTTCAACAATTTTTGCATCGGCCATATGAATGATGCGGCATCGCTTTCAAATAACACCTCAAAGCCACGTCTTCAGGCGCTTGTAGGACGTCTGTACTACTTTTGGCTACAGTCTGCAAAAATGCGACAAATACTTATATCTGTAGGGTTTTTATTTTGCTGACTACGGGGTCAGCTAATGGCTACAGGCCTTTATTTCTCTAAGCTGTAGCTATGTGCCTGATTCACCAGCCAATCCCGAAAAGCCCTTAATGACGCCGATTCGACCTTTCGCTCGGGAATCATCAGGTAATAGGCCTTGATGCTGGAGAGTGCCTGGGCGTTGGCGATGACCAGGCGTTTTTCGGCCAACTCACGCTGAATCAGAAACGGTGGTATCAAGGCGATCCCCATGTCATGCATGGCTGCTTGAGCCAGCATGGAGAATAGCTCGTACCGAGGTCCTGTCATGTCGCGCGGGACATTCAGGTGTTGGGAGTCGAACCACTGTCGCCAGGCATAAGGGCGGGTGGTTTGCTGCAGCAGGGGTAATTCGGCGATTTCAGCGGCGGTCAGAACGGTCTTTTTTCCCAGTAGGCCGGGGGCTGCACACCGGCAGCGGATGTTCGCCCATCAGGCGGTGGGATTCTGTACCTGACCAGTCCGCGTCACCGAAATAGATCGCGGCGTCGAAGTCGGTGTCGGCAAAGAGAAACGGGCGTGTGCGGTTGGTCAGATTGACTGTCACTTCCGGGTGTTTTTGCTGGAAGTCCTTGAGTCGGGGCAGCAGCCATTGGGTGCCGAAGGTCGGAACTACGGCCAACTCGATCACGTTGGCACCCTGCTGGCCCATCACGGATAAGGTATCGCGTTCCACTGCATCCAGTTGAGTGGCGACCCGGCGGCTATAGGAAAGTCCGGCCTCGGTCAGTTTGACCCCGCGTCGCGAACGTCGGAACAGTTCTACGCCGAGGAAGTCCTCGAGGCTGGCGATCTGACGGCAAATCGCGCCCTGTGTCAGCGAAAGCTCCTGTGCTGCCTTGGTAAAAAGCTCTCGTGGCGCGCTGCTGCTTCAAAGCTGATCAGGGCGGTGGTGCTGGGTATCTTTCTGCGCATGTACGTCAACCTCACTAATACATCGCATTATTGGCATTTCGCGACGTTTCGGAGTGAGAAATTAGCACAACAGTATGCAAAAATCCTCGTTTGCCGGGAGGCCGAAGCCGGCCTAGCATCAGTCCACGTTATTTGACCTGTTTCGAGAGGACACACTCATGGCCGGTAAAGCTAGCTTCAACTGGATCGATCCCCTGCTGCTGGATCAACAGCTCACCGAAGAAGAGCGCATGATTCGCGACACCGCTGCGCAGTTCGCTCAGCAGAGCCTCGCACCACGCGTTCTCGAAGCTTTCCGTCATGAAAAGACCGACCCGGCGATCTTCCGCGAAATGGGCGAAGTGGGTTTGTTGGGTGCAACCATCCCTGAACAATACGGCGGCAGTGGTCTGAACTATGTCAGCTACGGTCTGATTGCCCGTGAAGTTGAGCGTGTTGACTCCGGTTACCGTTCGATGATGAGTGTGCAGTCTTCGCTGGTGATGGTGCCGATCAACGAATTCGGCACAGAAGCACAAAAGCAGAAATACTTGCCGAAACTGGCCTCGGGTGAGTGGATCGGCTGCTTCGGCCTGACCGAGCCAAACCACGGTTCTGACCCAGGTGCGATGATTACTCGTGCTCGCAAAGTGGAAGGCGGCTACAGCCTGACCGGTAACAAGATGTGGATCACCAACAGCCCGATCGCGGACGTGTTTGTCGTCTGGGGCAAAGACGATGCAGGTGATATCCGCGGCTTCGTTCTGGAGAAAGGCTGGAAAGGTCTGAGTGCCCCGGCGATTCATGGCAAGGTCGGCCTGCGTGCATCGATCACCGGCGAAATCGTCATGGATAACGTATTCGTGCCGGAAGAGAACATTTTCCCGGATGTCCGTGGCTTGAAAGGCCCTTTCACCTGCCTGAACTCGGCTCGCTACGGCATTTCCTGGGGCGCGTTGGGTGCGGCAGAGTTCTGCTGGCACACCGCTCGCCAATACACCCTGGATCGTCAGCAGTTCGGTCGTCCATTGGCTGCCACTCAATTGATCCAGAAGAAACTGGCCGACATGCAGACCGAAATCACCATGGCGCTGCAAGGTTGCCTGCGTCTGGGTCGCATGAAAGATGAAGGAACGGCGGCAGTCGAAATCACTTCGATGATGAAGCGCAACTCCTGCGGCAAATCTTTGGATATCGCTCGCATGGCCCGCGATATGCTCGGCGGCAATGGTATCTCCGATGAGTTCGGCGTCGCGCGCCACCTGGTCAACCTGGAGGTGGTGAATACCTATGAAGGTACGCATGACGTCCACGCGCTGATCCTTGGTCGTGCGCAAACCGGCATCCAGGCGTTCTATTAATAGGAGAACGGCCATGGGGCGCGCTTTCGCATCTACGGGTACTGGATTTATCGCGGGTGCTGGCCGGGCCATGGGCCGGTCAGATTCTTGCGGACCTTGGCGCTGAGGTGATCAAGGTCGAGCGTCCGGGCAATGGCGATGATACGCGCGCCTGGGGGCCGCCGTTCTTAAAGGACGCCTATGGCGAGAACACCAGCGAGGCCGCCTATTATTTGTCGGCCAATCGCAACAAGCAGTCAGTCACCATCGACTTCACGCGTCCGGAGGGGCAGATGCTGGTGCGTGAGTTGGCGGCCAAATCGGACATCCTGATCGAGAACTTCAAGGTCGGTGGACTGGCGGCTTATGGGCTGGACTATGCGTCGCTGAAGGCGATCAATCCAGACCTGATTTATTGCTCGATCACCGGGTTCGGTCAGACCGGACCTTATGCCAAGCGCGCGGGTTATGACTTCATGATCCAAGGGCTTGGCGGGCTAATGAGTCTGACGGGTCGACCGGAAGGGGAAGAAGGCGCGGGGCCGGTAAAGGTCGGCGTGGCGCTGACGGACATTCTGACCGGGCTTTATTCGACGGTGGCGATCCTGGCGGCGCTTGCGCACCGGGATCATGATGGCGGCGGTCAGCATATTGATATGGCGCTGCTGGATGTTCAGGTGGCCTGCCTGGCTAACCAGGCGATGAACTACCTGACCACAGGCAATGCGCCGAAGCGCTTGGGTAACGCTCATCCGAACATCGTGCCTTATCAGGATTTTCCTACGGCGGATGGCGATTTCATCCTGACCGTAGGTAATGATGGGCAGTTCCGCAAATTCGCCGAGGTGGCTGGTCAGCCGCAATGGGCAGATGATCCGCGATTTGCTACCAATAAGTTGCGGGTGGCTAACCGCGGAGTGCTCATTCCACTGATTCGTCAAGCGACGGTGTTCAAGACCACTGCTGAGTGGGTGGCACAACTGGAGCAGGCGGGGGTTCCGTGTGGGCCTATCAATGATCTTGCGCAGATGTTTGCCGACCCTCAGGTCAGGGCTCGTGGGTTGGCGATTGAGTTGCCGCATGTATTGGCCGGGATGGTGCCGCAAGTAGCGAGCCCTATTCGATTGTCCGAGACGCCTGTGGAGTACCGTTATGCGCCGCCGCTACTGGGAGAGCATACGTCGGAGGTGCTGCAGCGGGTGTTGGGGCTGGATGCTGGTGTAGTGGCGGCCTTTAAAGAGTCTGGAGTGCTCTAGGGCTTCCTTCTATATAGAGCGCTGGTTTGACTCCTCCTTGTTACGGGGGGAGGAACGGGCTGTTTTCCTGCCTTCCGTAAGTAATTGATAGAAAAACCAAATCA
>CM035099.1:0-215945 GCA_020205505.1 Panax japonicus | reverse complement strand
TGTTTGTTAACACAGACAGGGGTTTTGTCGTTCTGGACCAGCCAAAAACCAGAAACACAAAAAAACCAGCCCCTGGTTCAGAGACTGGCTTTGCAGCAGCAACCTGGCTCAGCGTCGCTAAGATTTAGCAGAAGTTACCGGCTGGCAAATAAAGCAATCCAAGCTTTAAGCAAACAGATTCAGCACATTATTCATCGCATCATCGGCAAAGCCCTGAACGAAGTCCTTGAACCCGGGCAGTGCCTCAGCGCCATCCTGAGCAGGTTCAGCCATGATCGTCCAGGTGGCCCGCGATTTGCCCACTCCCAATGATTCCACGGTCATAGCCGCCCACAAATTGGCCACGCCCAAGGTGTTGTAAATCGTGGTCCAAGTCATACTCAGGGCGTGATCGTCTCGGGAGTTGAGTTGTTCGACTACCAGATTGCCGTCCCTGAAAAACTTCTTGCGCAGGGACGACACGCCCTCGCCGGTCATCTCGATGTGCGACAGCGCCGGAATGAATTGATCGAAGCCGGCAAAGTTGCCGACCACAGCCCAGACTTGCGCAGCATCGGCCAGTACTTCCACCGAAGACACGACCTGGCAGCCTTGCGGGTTTTTGATCAAGGTATCGGGTTGCAGAGTGTTCATGCTTTTGCTCCGTTCTTGGTTGGGATGAATCAGATGAAATTAATGTCTTTGAGGTAGTCGCAACCGCGTCGCAGTAGCGCCGGGGACTTTTCCGGGTAGCGCGCGCCCATTTGCCGGACGCCGGCTTTGGCGTTGTCATGACCGATCATGGAGATGTCGCCTATGTCTTCCTCGAAGCCGTTGAGGTAGAAACCCACCACCCCGAACAGCGCGTTGTCGCTGTCGATTCGGCCCAGTTGCTGCTGCCAGTTGGTGACACTGACCAAGGAAAATTCGCGACCTGCTTCGCGAAAGGACGCAACGTAGGTGCCCCAATCCAAGGGTTCGGGGTTGTGCAGGTTGAACACCGACCTTTCCGGCTCATAACGTCCGGCATGAAAGGCAATAAAGCGGGCAAGGAAATCCACCGGCATCAGGTCGAAATTCAACGTGAACTCCGGTACCTGCCCAAGCTGGATCGAACCTTTGAGCATCAGCATCAAACGGTTCTTGTGCGGTTGGCACACTCCCGAGAGGCTATTGAAACTGATGTTGCCAGGGCGATAGAGATTGACCTGCACGCCGCGTTCCCGGGCACGTTCGAGGATCCGCTCGCCGACCCACTTGGACAGGTTGTAGCCGTTCTTGATGTAGATCGGCGGAGTCGGCGCGGCGGGTAACTCAAGTACCCGGCCTTCGGCGGAAATCGTGCTGGAGGCCGAGAGCGTCGAGACGAAGTTGAAGATCTTTTTGCTGCGTCCTTCGCAAAGCCGCAGACACTCGAAAATCGGCTCGACGTTGTCCCGCGCCAGCGACTCATAATCGAGCACGTGATTGACGTTGGCAGCATTGTGCACCAAGGCGCCGAACTCTCGATCCAATCGCTCGTACACATCTGTAGCCAGCCCCAGTGCCGGCCGGGCAATGTCGGCCGCGTAGACCCGAACCCGACTCAGATCCAGATGCTCCAGACGGTTTTCCCGTAACGCCTGGGCAAAGCGCTCGGCAGCCGATTGCCCCTCGCCTTCGCGTATCAGGCATGCGATTTCACTGGCACCCGCGGCCAGCAGCGCTTCGACAATGTGCACGCCCACAAAACTGTTGGCGCCGGTGACGATCACCTTGTGCACATCACCCATGCGGCTCGCGGGCAAAGGCTGCACATCCAGCGTGCGCTCGGCATCGGTTATGGCTCGTTCGCTCAGCGCTTCTTCCGTGCCGGAGCCGCGTACCAGAGTCGCGAGTTTTTCGATGGTGGGGAGTTCGATGAAGCGGTTGATCGAAATGCTGCGGCCGAATTCTTCGCGTAGACGCAGAAGCATTCGCGACAGCAGGATCGAATGTCCTCCCAGGTTGAAGAAGCTTTCGTCAGTAGAAATATCGTGGATCGGCAATTCCAGCAGTTCAGACCAGATCGCCAGAAGCCGCGTTTCATCGACGTTGGCAGGCACGCGGCGAGGGGTGTTTTCGCTGATGCTGACCGGTATCTCCAGCAGTGCCTTGCGATCGACTTTGCCGTTACTGGCGTATGGCAGGCTCGGCAGTTCAGTCCAGGCGCAGGGCTGCATGTAGTCCGGCAGGTACTGCGCCGCATGGGCCTTCAATGCTTCGCGGGCGATACCGATGGGGTATCCCTGAGGTTGCGCAAGGAAAGCCAGTATTCGTCGATGGCTATCAATGACCACCGCCACCTGGCGGTACAGCTGGCTGTCGCGCAGGCAACGTTCAATCTCCTCCGGCTCGACCCGGAAACCGCGAATTTTCACCTGATTATCACGCCGCCCACACAGCTCGACCCCCTCAGCGGTCCACTTCGCCATGTCGCCAGTGCGATAGGCACGCAGGATCTGGCCGTCGGGCAGGTTCAGGGACAAATAGCGTTCGGCGGTCTGCTGCGGGTTATTCAGGTAACCCAGGCACACACCCGGCCCGACAATGTACAGCTCGCCAACGGTCTGCTCGGGCACTGGCTGCAAATCGTCATCGAGAATCAGCACCTGGCTATTGGCAATCGGCCCGCCGAGCGATCGATTGTTATCGCCGGCCTGCAGTCGCCTCGCGGTTATCAGTACCGTGGCTTCGGTTGGGCCATAGAGGTTGTAGAGCCTGCCCTGGCGGCTCAGCTGCTGAATGACCCAAGGTTCGCAGACATCGCCGCCGGTCATCACGTGCCCGAGGTCTTGCAGTTGTTCAAGCGGCAAAACGCTCAGCAAGGCTGGCGGCAAAAACGCGTGGCTCAGACGGTTGTGCCGGATCAGTTCAACCAGTTGTAGCGGGTCACGACGCTGGTCATCACTGGGCACGATAAGTTCGGCGCCTTGGAGCAAGGTCGGGAAAATATCGATCAACGACGAATCGAAACCCAACGACGAAAACTGCAATACACGGCTGTTCTCGGTCAATTGGACATAATCGGCGTACCACGCGGTGAAGTGGGCGAGGTTGGCCTGGCTGAGTAGCACCCCTTTGGGGTGGCCGGTGGTGCCCGAGGTATAGAGCGCCATGCACGGTGCATCGAGCGCGGGACGTTGGCGCATCAGCGGTTGATCAAGATCCACCTCATCGAAGTCGATACGGGTAATGTCGAGCCCTACGACTTCTGACGCGAGTGGATGCTGACCGTCATGCAGCAGCAACACCGCGCCAGCGTCCGACAGAATGTACTGCTGACGTTGCAGCGGATGGCTTGGCTCCAGCGGCAGGTACACCGCACCGTGGCCCAGGATCGCCAGGATGCCCGCATACAGCGCGCTGCACCTGGGCAGGCAGATGCCGATCACCGGAGGCCCCTGATGCCCGGCCAGCAGCGGTTGTAAACGTTGGGCAATGGCGCGGCTGAGGTCATGCAATTGCCGGTAATCGAGGGCGGTGCCGGAAACAGTCAGTGCACGGCAACCGGCCGACTGAATGAAGCGTTGTTCCAGGCGTTCAATCATCGGTGTCTGCGCCCGTTGTTGCAGGCGCGGCTCGGCGGTGGCATTGAGCCGGTGGACAAAGGCCAGGCGCTCGAGAAACATCAGGCTCTCCACGCTTTCGAAGTGCGCAGAAGTGACGGGCTCGGCGAGCAGCCAATAGTCGGCGTCACGGGAATAGCGGCTGACCATCAGAGCCACATGGTCCACCAGTTCCGCCACGGTCCGCAGACGTAATGCCTGGCCATTGCCCGAGGGCTCATCGGCCATCGACACTCGACTGATCAACGTCGAGCCGCGCAGGCACAGCAAGTCCAGCGATGGCAATCCGCAAGCGCCCGGCAGGCTCACACCCAGTTGCAGCGTCAGTCGCGGCACATCGTTGAAGCCTCGAATCGGCAGCGTGGCATCGTCGATCAACAAATCCACAGGCGTGGGTGCCGGTTCATCAATTGTTGTCACTCGGGACAGTGCATGGCCGTGTTTTTCGAGTTCCTGCGCCAGGTCGGTCAAGGCCCGGCTTTGTCCAACGAGCAGTATGTCCAGACGTCTCATGAGGGGCTCCTCGTCAAATCAAGTAATCGCTCAGGGCGCTTTGCACGCACGGCGAATCCAGCAGCGAACTGCTGCGGAAGAACTGCACGATGTTGGCGACCAGCGGGTGATGGCGATTGATTGGAAAGGCCACTCCGGACACTTCATCCCTGAGGCTTTGCTGCACCCTGTCGTTGATCGGCAGGGCATCGATCAAGCGCAAATCAAAGGACCTCTGGATATCGTTGGTCAGGTAGTGGCCGATGAACACCGGCAGGATCTGCGCGATGCAGTGGCGATCGCCCTCGCTTGCGGTGTGCCAGTAGATGCGTACCATCCGTGACCAGAAACCGGAGTGCCGGCCTTCATCGAGCAAGTGATCGGCCATCAGGCCCTTGATCGATTGCTTGATCGTGTCGTCCTTGGCGAAGGCTGCCACATCGCCGGTCACGGTGTTTTCGGCGATGGCCACGCAGATCAGTTCCACGGCGCCACGCAGGTGCTGCGGCGCGAGTGCCACGGCCGCCGGGATCGCCCGGCTCAGCTCGATTTCGCCTGGCAGCTCGATGGGCGCGATGCCAGTCATGGCGACGGTCTGCTGCATGAAATCCATCGCCACCAAGGCGTGGTAATCCTCGTCCACGACCACCGTCATGGCGTCATAACGGCAGGCGAACGGGAAGGTCACGTCGAAGCGATTCTTGGCAATGTTGCGGGCGGTCTTGTCGACGATCTCTGTTTCGAAAATCACCACGTCGTTGATGAATTTGTAGAGCGTCTGCACCAGGGCAAAGTCGCGCAGCTGCGGGCACTCGCGCAGGAAGGTTTCACCGAGCACCAGCGGTTGGCGGCTCAGCGGATAGATCAGTTTGTCGTCGTTCTCCAGCACGCGACGCGGGCGTGTGCGAATGGTCGCGCGGCTTTCCCAGGCGTCGGCGAAGGATTGGTAGTCGGCGGCGTTCATGCGCTCACCTGCGCGCTGCGTTGGCTCATGCTCAGGCGCATGCCGTCCCATAGCGCGATGCGGCTTTCCACGGCGGCGATTGCGCTGGCGTACATGTCTTCTTCACGATGCGGATCGCCATCGATCAGTCGGTCGAGAAGTTTTTCCGCAGCCGGGCCGTGGTCTTCCGAGTCGACTTCAATGTGCCGTTCGAGGTAGTAGCGAAAGATGGGGGCTTGTTCAATGCCGATGCCCCAGTCGTCGAGAATGCGCTGGAACATCAGTGGAATGACGCTCTCGCGACCATGCAGGAACGCCGCCGCCACGCTGTGGTCCGGCGCATGCAGTGCGGTGTGCAACGTTTGGCGCACAAATCGCGCGGTCGCCGGATCGACCTCGACGCTTTGCAACGCCACGTCGTAATTCACCCCTTCTTGTTGCAGCGTTACAAAGCGCTCGATGGCGGCGGTATTGGCACCGACTTCGCGCATCGCATCCAGGTACAGCTCGAAGTGGCTGTAGTGACCGTGATCCGGACGCGCATCGGACTCTTCACCCAGCACGATCTCGTTGATCAATCGCGCTGCCTGCGGGTCCCTTGGGGGAAGCCAGGGCAAGTGGGTGCAAGTCAGTTCCTGCTGCAGGCGCTTGGTCAGTGACATGAAATCCCATACCGCAAACACATGGGTTTCCATGAAACGCTGTAATACCGACAATGAATGTATTTCGCGGAATATCGGGTGTGCAGCAAGTTCGGCTTTTTTCTGGGCGAGACGGTCTTTAGTGGGTTTCATGGGTGAACCTCTAAATAGTCAAATGTGATGTATTAAAGCGTCGGCTGTTGAGTAAACTTTTTCGCTGGCGAGCGGGCGCCTCAAATGAATTGATGGGTTTTAGTTGTAATGCGATTGGCGTGTTATTGCAGTACCGGCCATTGCTGGCTGACGGTGTGGAAAAATTAGTACATGAATTAAGACTTGAGCAAGTTATTTTTAAATGTTTTTAAAGTTAAACTTTCCTGGGTGTGAGCTGGCCCAATAAAGCTTTATATATAAGCTTTATTTGGGCGTGGTTACTCCTTCCTAGTTATATAAGTAAGAATTTAGATAAAGAGTGAATGCCTCACTCGAAGTAACTTTTTCACGCAGATGATTGAGGTGATTTGAAAGGGGCGGAAGTTTGACGGGGGTGACACCGATTCTCCCTTTCCCGAGGCAGGCTCCTTCCGTACGTTCCTGGTGCGGGGACTGCGCCAGCGTTAGCACGCGTCCCCCGTTCATGGTTTGTTGTCGACCCAAGAGTGAGCGTAATGCAAGGCAGCCGCTATCACCGGCGTATGAGGGGCCGGGAGGGGGACGGGGGCGGGAAATTTGTAAGTGGATCGTGCAGCTTCAAGCGTGCCACTGGACCTGTGGCGCTATCGCCACAGGTCAACGGGCGTCATTTCGAGGTTTTGATGCGCTCAGCCTCAGGGCTGGTCAGGTAGCGAGTGATGACCTCGACCGCGCGATTGAGGTGATGTTCGAGCAGCGTCACCGATTTTTCGACATCCCGCTCTTCGGCAGCCCGCAGCAGTGCCCGGTGATCTTCCTGGGACAACTTGCCCAGGCCCATGGCTTCCAGATTGAAGCGCAGAAAGCGCTCTTCCTCGATCAACCCGTCTTCGACCAGCTTCAGCAGTCGACGGTTAGGGGCTTTGCTGTACAGCGACATGTGAAACAGGCGATTGAGTCGGCCGATTTCGGTGTAGTCCTGTTCTCTTTCCAGTTCCTCGATGTAGCGGGTTGCCTGTTCGATATCCGCGCCTTCAAGAAACGGAATCGATAATTTCAGCGCTTCGGACTCCAACAGGATGCGCAGGGCATAGGTTTCCACGGCATCGCCCTGAACCAGCGGGGCGACCACGGCGCCTTTATGGGCTGTCACGCTAAGCAATGCCTGGGCTTCGAGCTGGCGCAAAGCTTCGCGCACGGGCATGCGGCTAACGCCAAACAGATCGGCCAGGTCTTGCTGACGCAGGGCTGCACCGCAGGGAATACGACCGTCGAGAATGGCCGCGCGAAGGGTTTCTTCAATCACCGAGCGTGCCAGGTGAGCGGGAATCGGCCCGTTGACCTTAATACTGCTCAGAGGGTTGGGCTTTTGTGTCACTACTACGCACCATGATTGACTTGTATTTTTGGATCCAACTGACACTAGTGGTGGCCTGAGGGGTTGTCAAACGCCCGACAGAGCACCTTCTCTCAGTTTAGCGTGCCGCCAGTGATCTCAGCGTACCGTTGTTTTTTACCGGGCTAACCTACACCATCAACCGACTTCCCTCTGACTACCCTGGATGCCTGGCATTGGCGGTACGTTTCCCGATTTCCCGGATGTTGCGCTGGCTATTCGGCGCGTTGCTGCTGGCCGGCGTCCTGCTGGGCGGTGTGCAGGCCGATTGGGATTTTTCCTTGATCAGCGGCCGGGCGCGGGCATTGTACGGACCTTTGGGTGAAGGCCAGAAGCGCATTGATGATTGGCAACACTTATTGGCGACCCAGAAGCAGGTCAGCGAGCTGGAACAGCTGAATGTAGTCAATCGGTTCTTCAACAAACAGCTGCGCTACGTCGAGGACATTGATCTGTGGCACCAGGAGGATTACTGGGCAACACCCATCGAAGCCCTGTGGAAAGGTGCGGGCGATTGCGAAGACTACGCGATCGCCAAGTATTTCAGCCTGCGCCACCTCGGCATTGCCAGTGAAAAACTGCGCATCACCTACGTAAAGGCGCTGAGTCTGAATCGCGCGCACATGGTATTGACCTACTACTCAAGCCCGGACGCCATGCCGCTGGTGCTCGATAGCCTGATCGATACGATCAAGCCGGCCAGCCAACGAGCGGATTTGCTGCCGGTCTACTCCTTTAACGCAGAGGGGTTGTGGTTACCGGGTGCCAAGGGCAACCAGAAGGTCGGTGACACCAAACGCCTGTCCCGTTGGCAGGATGTGCTGAAAAAAATGCAGGCCGAAGGATTTCCGGTCGAGACGACTAATTAGGAGCACGCCCTCAGATGTCTTTGTTCAAACAGCTGTTGATTGCTATCTGTCTGTTCCTGGTCGTCGCCTTCACCGGCAACTTCATGGTGAGCCTGGAGAGCTCGCGCGCCCAGTATGTCAACCAGTTGCGCTCCCATGCTCAGGACGCTGCGACGGCGCTGGCGCTGTCCCTGACGCCAAACATCGATGACCCGGCGATGGTCGAGTTGTTGGTCAGTTCGATCTTCGACAGCGGCTACTACGCAAGCATCCGCGTCGTCGACCTGAAGACCGAACAAACCCTGGTCGAACGCAGCGGCATCCCGACCGATGCCCACGTGCCGGACTGGTTCGTCAAACTGATTGGCCTGGAGCCCGCCGGGGGCGATGCGATTGTCAGTCGTGGCTGGGAGCAGGCTGCGCGGGTCGAGGTGGTCAGTCACCCGATGTTTGCGCTGGCCAAATTGTGGCAGAGCGCGCTGGGCAGCCTGGGCTGGTTGCTGGCCTGTGGCGTGGTCAGCGCGGTATTGGGCGCGCTGTTGCTGCGTCGACAATTGAAGCCGCTCGATTACATGGTCCAGCAGTCCCACGCGATTGCCCGACGCGAATTTCTCAGCCTGCCCGAGTTGCCTCGCACACCGGAATTGCGTCGAGTGGTGCTGGCCATGAACCAAATGGTCGAGAAGCTCAAGGCGCTGTTTCATGAACAGGCCGAGCGCAGTGAAAAACTGCGGGTCGAGTCCTATCAGGACAACCTGACCGGGTTGGCCAACCGGCGTTACTTCGAAATGCAGCTCAATGCACGGGTGAGCAATCCCGAGCAGGCCAGCTCCGGGTATTTGTTGCTGCTGCGCGTGCAGGACCTGGCCGGGCTGAACCAGCGTTTGGGTGGACAGCGTACTGACGCCTTGCTTCAGGCGGTGGGCCAGCAGTTGTCCCGCGAGTGCGCCAGATACCCGGAGACGCACAACCTCGTCACGCGGATTCGGGGGGGCGAATTTGCCGTGCTGGCGCCAGGACTGGTGCGTGAAGAAGCCCTGCAACTGGCGCAGCACCTCGACATCGCCCTGGCCAGCCTGCATGCGACCGGTGCCACGGACGTCGCCTCGGTGGCGGCGATCGGGCTGGCGCCGTTTATTCATGGCGATACCCCGCAGGCGGTGCTCGCATTGGCCGATCAGGCATTGGCGCAGGCCGAAGGTCAGACCGACACGCACTGGGTCTGCCTGGATCGCAGTGCCTTGGCCGGCGTCGGCGACGACCATCATGCCTGGCACAACCTGCTGGATCAGGCGCTGACCCAGCGGCGATTCAAGTTGTATTTTCAGCCGGTGGTGGCCAGCCAGGACACTCAGCTGGTGTTGCACTACAAAGTGCTTTCGCGGCTGATCGACGACCAGGGCCAGATCATCCCGGCTGGAGGCTTCCTGCCGTGGCTCGAACGGTTCGGCTGGGTGTCACGATTGGACCGACTGATGCTGGAGCTGGTGCTGGAGCAGATGGGCGATCACGAGGAGTCGCTGGCACTGAACCTGTCATCGGCGACCCTGGACGACCCGAAAGCGTTGAATGCCCTCTTCGAGACACTGCGTTCGCACTCCAACCTGGGGCCGCGGCTGACCCTGGAAATCGGCGAAGAGCAATTGCCGGAACAAGCCATGCTCGAAGACCTGACGCGGCGTTTGCGTGAGCTCGGGTTCTCGCTGAGCCTGCAGCACTTTGGAGGCCGCTTCAGCATCATCGGTAACCTGGCGCGTCTGGGGTTGGCGTACCTGAAAATCGACGGCAGCTACATCCGCGCGATTGATCAGGAGAGCGACAAGCGCCTGTTCATCGAAGCGGTTCAGCGCGCCGCCCACAGTATCGATTTGCCATTGATTGCCGAGCGGGTCGAGACCGAAGGGGAGTTGAGGGTGATTCGGGAAATGGGGGTGTATGGCGTCCAGGGGCGGCTGTTGGGTGAGCCCAAGCCTTGGGCTTAGGGCGTTGGGTTTGTGTCGTCAGTGATGCCGCCATCGCGAGCAAGCTCGTTCCCACAGGTTTGTGTATGGCTCGCACATCCTGCGACCGCCACCGCGCAAGGGTGGGAGCGAGCTTGCTCGCGATGGCGTCGGTACAGCCAGCGAAGCATCAGATAAACCCTTCCTCATCGTCCTCAACCAGCTGACTCAACCCGCCCAAGGCCTCACGGGCCTGGCTGCGGTCCATGAGTTTGGCCTGTGCCGGCGCTGGCAGGTCGGTGACCAGGATCACGCCCTTGTTGATCAGTACGGCGATCAAGTCGTCGAGTACCCGGATCATTTCCAGGTCGCTCTGGCGCAGTTGCTTGAGCTGTTTGATCTGCTGCAGTTGCTTGTGGCTGGTGGCCATGATTTCGTTGGCGAACCAGGCCTGAAGGTCAGGGTGGTCGGCCGGCAGCGTTTCCGTGGACTCGGCGTAAGCTTCGGCTTCCACGCGCAGCAGTTGGCCGTCTGAATCGCGTTGCACGTAGAACATCGAACTTCCCTCATAAGTGAACAGCGTCATGCTGTCAGCAGCATAGCCAACATCGCGCTGATAGAGGGCGCACCGCACACTCTTTGCTCTCACAATTGCACTGAGTGTCATCACGTACAGGTCGTTGCCGGAAAGAAAATCCCCACGTTGGAACTAAGACATTGATTTGGAACATATATATCTGAATTCCAAACAATGTAGCCTATAACCATAGTTCATATGGTCCGTGAATTGCTTTGAGAGTTGGCAATATCTTCAGATTGCCGTCCATCTACTGAGGTGCCATCCGGCGCAAACCATGTGCGCCTTTCCGGTGCTTACTGGATAATCCGGCGCCGCCGCCAGCCCCCGTAGTTATTCGCCTGCGGCATAGTTGGGCAGCCGGAGCGGACAGGACGCGCCAAATAAAAAAGCCACTAATTCGTCAATTTTATGGCGATAAAAAAGGTTTTTTTAATCGCGTTCAACTATTACACTTGCGGCGTTCAAAATATTGACGATACCATTTTGATGGCTAGCTTCGATGAGTTCTTGAGCAGCGTGCTCCCCAATATGTGCCAGCGCCTCGGATAGTCTTTTATGAAACGTACAGACGATATATCGAACCTATTCAACAGGTTCGGGGCAAGTGCGGACAGCTATCTCGAGTTCGGTAGCCATTTCGAGTACAAAGAAAAACCGTTGGCGCTGGTGCCGACGGCTCCTGAGCGGGTGCCTGTCGTTGAAGTCGATCAACCGGCGCTACAGCCCGGCGATCAGGCTTCTGCCGATTCCTTGCAGGGCGTCGAAGCTCCCTTGGCGCCTGTTAATACCCCGGCACCTGCCACACCTGCCGCACCGCTTCGCCACCTGCTGGCTGAAGTCGCCCTGGCGCGTCAGGCCGATGCGCAAGCGCGCAACGAAGAGGCGCTACGCCAAGTGTTGCCACAGGGTCGCCCGGCCAAAACCAGGGCTCACGTAATTGCCCTGGTGTCGGCCAAGGGGGGCGTTGGTAAAAGTACGCTGGCCTCTGCACTGGCCACCGCCTTGCGTATAGAGGGCGGGCAGACCCTGGCCATCGACCTCGATCCGCAAAACGCCCTGCAACATCACTTGGGCGCGGAGCCAGACGTGGCGGGCCTGGGTTACGCCAGCCTAAAGGGTGAGAACTGGAAGTCACTGTTGTTGGCCGGCTCGGCCGGTTCATTGCTGCTGCCTTACGGCTCGGTGACGGAGGACGAGCGCCGCACCCTCGAGCGCTATCTGGAAAACGACCGCTACTGGCTCGCCCGGCAACTGGCAAGCATGGACCTGAACGAAAACGATGTTGTGGTCCTTGATACGCCACCGGGTCGTACCGCTTATCTGACGCAGGCCTTGATGGTGGCGGATCAGGTGCTCGTCGTCCTGACGGCCGACGCAGCGTGTTTCGTCACGCTGGACCAGATGGAGCATTTACTGGCGGAGCGCGCGGCCCTCGGCCAGGCGCCGCTGTGCAATTACGTGATCAATCAGTTCGACAGCTCTCGCCTGTTCTGCAGCGACATGCACGAAGTGCTCAAGCGCCGCCTGGGTTCACGCCTGCTGGGCGTCGTGACGCTCGACCATGCCGTTGGCGAAGCACTGGCTTATGGTCAAAACCCGCTGCTGACGGCCGAATCGTCCCAGGCTTGCCGCGACATGCTGTTGCTGAGTGACCGGCTCATGGCACAGCTGAAATCCATGGAAGCTGCAGAGTCCTACGCCTCGTGATCAACACCTCAGCCCCAGACACTGCCGACCAAACCCGCACACAGCGTTGGGCACAATCGGTCTCCGATCGCCTGGAGAGCCTGCCAGCCGCATTGCGTCGGGCATTGAGCGTCATCGTGATGCTGCTGTGCGGCCTGTTGGCGCTGTTCATCATCACGGTGCCGTTCGAGTTGTATTCGCAGTGCGCTTTCGCCCTCGGCTGCTTTATTGCGGCAATGGTACTGCGCAAGATTCCCGGGCGCCTGACCGTGCTGATACTCATCGGGCTGTCATTGACCGCTTCCCTGCGCTACTTGTACTGGCGACTTACCTCCACCCTGGGTTTCGAGGGCTGGGTCGATATGCTGTTCGGCTACGGCCTGGTCCTGGCCGAGTTGTACGCGATGATCGTGCTGGTGTTCGGTTACGTGCAAACCGCCTGGCCCCTGCGCCGCAAACCGGTACTGATGAGCGGGCCGCCGAGCGAATGGCCTACGGTCGATGTCTTCATCCCGTCGTACAACGAAACCCTCGACATCGTGAAAGTCACCATCTTCGCCGCCCAGGCCATCGACTGGCCGCAGGACAAACTGCGCGTGCACGTCCTGGACGACGGCCGCCGTGAAGACTTCCGCGAGTTCTGCGAACAGATCGGCGTGGGTTACATCGTCCGGGACAACAACCGTCACGCCAAGGCCGGCAACCTGAACGAAGCCCTCAAGGTCACCAGCGGCGAGTTCGTGACGATTTTCGACGCCGACCACGTGCCGACCCGCTCCTTCCTTCAGGTATGTGTCGGCTGGTTCATCAAGGACCCGAAGTTGGCGATGTTGCAAACGCCGCACTTCTTCTTCTCGCCCGACCCGTTTGAGAAAAACCTCAATACGTTCCGCTCCGTGCCGAACGAAGGTGAACTGTTCTATGGCCTGGTGCAGGACGGCAACGACCTGTGGAACGCGACGTTCTTTTGCGGCTCTTGTGCCGTGATCCGTCGTGCACCGTTGCTGGAAGTTGGTGGCGTTGCCGTCGAAACCGTGACCGAAGACGCCCACACCGCGCTGAAACTGAACCGTGCCGGCTACAACACCGCGTACCTGGCCATTCCCCAGGCCGCAGGCCTGGCCACGGAAAGCCTGTCGCGGCACATCAGCCAGCGGATTCGCTGGGCACGTGGCATGGCGCAGATCTTTCGCACAGACAACCCGCTGTTCGGCAAAGGCCTGAACCTGGGTCAGCGCCTGTGTTACCTGAACGCGATGCTGCACTTTTTCTACGGATTGCCGCGACTGGCCTTTCTCACGGCACCGCTGGCGTTCCTGTTCTTCGATGCGCAGATTTTCCACGCCTCGGCGTTGATGATCACCGCTTACGTATTGCCGCACATTCTGCACGCCAGCCTGACCAACTCCAGCATCCAGGGGCGGTTCCGCCACTCGTTCTGGAACGAGGTCTACGAGACGGTACTGGCGTGGTACATCATGGGCCCGGTGCTGATGGCGCTGGTCAACCCCAAGTTCGGTGGCTTTAACGTGACCGATAAGGGTGGCGTAATCGACAAGAAATATTTCGAGTGGAAATTGGCACGCCCGTACATTGTGCTGCTGACCTTGAACGCCGCGGGTCTGATCTATGGCGTGGTGCGCCTGATCGAAGGTGCCGAGGGCGCCACCACCACGATCCTGATCAACCTGGCGTGGACGGTCTACAACCTCATCATCACCAGTGCCTCGGTGGCGGTGGCCAGCGAAACCCGCCAGGTGCGTTCCGAACCACGGGTGGCGGCGGCCCTGCCGATGCGTCTGACTCGCGCCGATGGCACCGTGATCGAAGGCGTGACGCAGGACTTCTCGCAAAAAGGCCTGGGGTTCCGTTTGCCGGAAGGCATCGAGATACCCAAGGGCGAACGGGTACAGATATCGCTGTTCCGCAATCAACAGCTGAGTGTGTTCCCTGCCGTCGTCGTATTCAGTCGCGAGGGGCTGTTGGGCGCGCAATTCGATCAGTTGACCTTGCGTCAGCAAAGCGAGCTGATTCGCCTGACGTTCTCGCGCGCCGACACCTGGGCATCGACCTGGGGCAATGGCCAGGTCGATACACCGCTGGCCGCCTTGCGCGATGTCAGCGGCATTGGTCTTCGCGGTATCTACGAACTCTTCAAAGCAACGGTCATGGAAGTGCGGAACCTGTTCCGCCGTCGCCACGTCTCCCCGTCCACCCTGGAAAACGTTTTGGACAAGTGATGAACTCGAAGTCTTTCGCTTTCGGTAACCTGCGCGAGCCTCGTCGCGCCCTGGTACGCATGACGTGCGCCTTGCTGGCAATGGGTGGTGGCGCGTCGGCATTCGCCGAGACTGCGCCAGCGGATGTCGCGCCCGGCGCCAACAGCTACAGCGTGACGCTCAAGCAACTGGGCCGCAATTATCCGATGAGCCTGCGTGGCGTGGAGTCCACCGATAGCGTCAACTTCGATGTGCGCGCCGATTCCATCGTGACCGGCGCCAGACTGAAGTTGCAGTACACCTATTCACCGGCCTTGCTGGCTGATCTGTCGCAGATCAACGTCATCGTCAACGATGAAGTGGCCGCGAGCCTGCCATTGCCCAAGGAAAACGCCGGGCAATTGCAAACCCGGGAGGTCAGCATTCCGCCGCAGCTGATCACCGAGTTCAACCGCTTGAGCCTGCAATTCGTCGGTCACTACACCATGAGTTGCGAAGATCCGACGCACTCCAGCCTGTGGGCGAAGATCAGCAACGCCACCGCGCTGAGCATTGACGTGTCGCCGCTGGCGCTGCCCAACGATTTGTCGATCATGCCGCTGCCATTCTTCGACCGCCGCGATGCACGCACCCTGAGCCTGCCGTTCGTGTTCGCCAGCGTGCCTGACAACACCACCCTGGAAGCGGCCGGTGCCCTGTCATCGTGGTTCGGTGCCCAGGCCAGTTATCGCGGTGCGAGGTTCTCGACGCAGATCAACCAGATCCCCGCCCGCGGCAACGCTGTGTTGCTGCTCAGCGGTCCCGAGGCGCTGCAAATCGGCGGTTTGAGCCTGCCCGCGGCCAAGGGCCCGACCCTGAGCGTGATGACCAACCCCAACGACGCCAACGGCAAGTTGTTGGTGATCAGCGGTCGCGACGCCGCCGAATTGAAGACCGCCACCACCGCATTGGTGCTGGGCAGTCAGGCCCTGTCGGGCAGCAGCGTGGTGATTGACCGGCTCGACACCGTGCAACCACGCAAGCCTTACGATGCCCCGAACTGGTTGCCGAGCGATCGTCCGGTCAAACTCGGCGAGCTGCTGCCGGCCAAACAATTCAATGTGTCGGGCTACAACCCGGGCGACATCACCGTGCCGCTGAATTTCCCGCCAGACCTGTTTACCTGGCGTGATGAAGGGGCGCCGCTGAACCTGAAATACCGCTACACACCACAGGAAAAATCGAGCAACTCCTCGTTCATCGTCAGCTTCAACGATGGCTTGATCCAGTCGCAGAACCTGCTGCCTCAGGACAAACTCGAAAGCAGCGTATTGAAAGCCCTGAAGATCAACGACGACACGCTGAACCGCGAAACCCGCGTGCGCCTGCCGTTGAACTCGGTGGCCCTGCAATCGCGCCTGCAACTGCGCTTCATGTTCGACTACATCAAGCAGGGCGAATGTGGCGACATCATCATCGACAACATGCGCGGCAGCGTCGATCCGGAATCGACCCTGGACCTGACTGGCTACGACCACTTCATGGCCATGCCGAACCTCGGCGTATTCAAGGACGCAGGCTTCCCGTTCACCCGTCTGGCGGATCTGTCGCAGACCGCCGTGGTGCTGCCGGACAACGCCGGCGCTGCCGAGCTGGATGCGTACCTGACGGTGCTCGGCCGCTTCGGCCAGTCCACCGGATACCCGGCCACTGGCGTGCAGGTGATGCAGGCGGCGCAGGTCCAGGCGGCGGCGGATAAAGACTTGCTGGTGTTCGCGGCCGGCAACAACCAGCCATTGCTGACCCAGTGGGCCGATCACCTGCCGGCTGCCGATATCGGCGACCAGCAAAGCTTCCACCTGTCCGATTTGCCGATGCGTGTGCGTGACTGGTTCAGCCCGGATCCTGAGGCGAACCAGCGCAAGGCTCGTCTGGCCATGGCCTTCTCCGGCGGTGCGCGCAGCACATACCTGACCGGTTTCGAATCGCCGCTCAAAAGCGGTCGCAGCGTGGTGGTGATCGCCAGCGGCCAGCCGCAAGGCCTGGCCGATGCAACCAATGCCTTGATCGGTGGCGAGGATTACACCCAGTCGATCCAGGGCAGTCTGGTGGTGGTGCGCGGCAAAACCATCGAGCCCCTGGTGGCGGACGAGCAGTACTACGTCGGCGAACTGGGCCCGTTCAAACGCCTGGAATGGATGCTGTCGCGCCACGTCGGTCTGACGTTGCTGCTGACCGGCCTGGGTGTCGTGCTGCTCAGCTGCCTGGCCTATTTGTCGCTGCGTTCGCGTGCCAAACAGCGGCTGAGCAACTGAGATCGCCATGAATAGCCACGGGACACCTGGATGCAATTCTGCCCCCGAGCGCCGCTGGCGCCGGGCCGTATTTTGGCTGGCCGGCACACTCGCGTCCTTGAGTCTGACACCGGCCATGGCTGATCAGGCAGCCTGTAAAAGCGTCGACTGGCCGCTGTGGCAAACCTACGCCACGCGTTTCGTGCAAAACGACGGGCGCATGCTGGAGTCCAGCGTCGAGGCCAATCACAGCACCTCCGAAGGTCAGTCCTACGGCATGCTGTTTGCGCTGATCGGCAACGACCGCGAGCGTTTCGATGCGCTGTGGAAGTGGACCGCCGCCAACATGGCCGGTGCCGATATCGGCAATCGTCTGCCGGGCTGGTTGTGGGGGCAGGGCAAGGACGGCAAATGGCAATTGCAGGACGCCAACTCCGCATCCGATTCGGACCTCTGGATCGCCTACTCACTGCTCGAAGCAGCACGGCTGTGGCAGCGTCCGGATTACCGCGAAGACGCATTGCGCCTGCTCAAGAACATCGAAACCCAGTTGGTGGTGAGTCTGCCCGGCCTGGGCAAAATGGTTTTGCCAGGGCCCGAAGGCTTCACCCAGCCCGATCACCTTTGGCGCCTGAACCCGAGTTATCTGCCGCTGCCGCTGTTGCGCCGGCTGGCCAAGGAAGCACCGACCGGGCCGTGGAAGGAGATCGCCGAAAACACCGTGAAAATGGTCAGCGCCTCCAGCCCGAAAGGTTATGTGGCGGACTGGATCGGCTATCGCGCGACAGCGCCCAAGGCCGGCCTGTTTGTGGTCGATCCGGTCAAGGGTGAGCTGGGCAGTTATGACGCGATTCGCGTCTATCTGTGGGCCGGCATGACACCCAGGTCCGACCCCTTGGCCGCGCCGCTGCTGGCACGTCTGGACGGCATGTCGAACAGCACCGCGTCCACCGGCATTCCTCCGGAAAAGGTTCAGGTCATCAGTGGCGTGCTCGAAGGGCAGGGCCCGTTCGGGTACTCTGCCGCGCTGATTCCGTACTTCCAGGCCAAGGGGCAAACCTGGCTGGCCGAACAGCAGCAGCGTCGGGCCGAAACGGCTTTGAACGCGGCGCTGGCTAAAGCCGATGGCGAACGTGCCGAACCGCTGTATTACAACGCCATGCTTAGTCTGTTCGCACTGGGCTGGGCTGAAAAACGCTATCAGTTTCGTGATGACGGAACGCTCAAACTGACTTGGGAGACGTCATGCACCCGCGCCGTCACACGCTAGCCGTCGGTATTCTCGCCGCGCTTATCGGCACCGCTGCCCACGCCGAAACCAATGACGCACAAACGCGTCTGGTGGAGCAGGGCCAATACTGGCAGAGCCGGGATAACGCTGCGCGTGCGGCAGAAGCCTGGGAAAAGGTGCTGCGTCTGGACCCCAACCAGATCGATGCGCTGTACGGCATGGGGCTGATCGGCGTCAAACAGAACAAACCGCAACAGGCACAACAGTATCTGGTGCGTTTGCAGGCGTTGTCGCCGCGTCCCTGGCAGGCCGCGCAACTGGAACAGGATATCGCCCTGACCGACCCGCAGAACATTGCCCTGCTGGACGAGGCACGGCGCCTGGCCGACGGCGACCAGCGTGACAAAGCCACGGTAGTGTTCCGCCAGCTGTTTGCCGGGCGCACGCCCGAAGGCAAGATCGGTCGCGAGTTCTATACCAACCTGGCATTCAATGACGCCGGCTGGCCCGAGGCGCGTAAAGGCCTTGAACGCTTGCTGCGCGAAACGCCGAACGACTCGATTGTCGCGCTGTTCCTGGCCAAACACCTGGTGCGCCACGAAGACAGCCGCCCGGAAGGCATCCGGGCGCTGGCCAAACTGTCGACCCGTGCCGACATTGCCGGTGACGCCGATGAGAGCTGGCGTCTGGCGCTGGTGTGGATGGGGCCGCCGAACGCCTCGCAAGTGTCGCTGTTCGATGACTTCCTGAAAGTGCATCCCGACGACCAGGAAATCCGTGACCTGCTCAACAAGGGCAAGTCGCAGTCGACCACCGCCGGTGCACCGGCCTGGCAGCAAGATCCGTTGGTGGCGCGTGGGCTGCAAGCGCTGCAGAAGGGCGATCAATCGGGTGCCGAACAGGCATTTGCCGCCCGCCTGAAAAACAAACCCGACGACGCCGATGCCCTCGGTGGCCTCGGCGTGGTGCGTCAGCAACAAAACCGTTTCGGCGAAGCCGAGCAATTGCTCAACCGTGCCATCGCCAATGGCGGCACCCGCTGGAAGTCGGCGCTGGACAACGTGCGCTATTGGGCATTGTTGCAACAGGCCCGCGATCAAGCCAGGACGCAGCCGGCCAAGGCGCAAGAGAGCATTGCCCAGGCCATGCGCTTGAACCCCAAAGGTATCGACGCGCGTCTGGCCCTGGCCGACATTCAGGCCCAGGCCGGGCAACTGGACGCCGCCCAGGCCAACTATCGCCAGGTGCTGAGCGTGCAACGCGGCAACCCGCAGGCCGTGCAGGGGCTGGTCAATGTGCTGGCGCAAACCGGTCAGGCCGATGAGGCGCTGCGCCTGCTCGACACCTTGACCCCGGCCCAACAGGCCGAAATGGGCGGCGGCGCTCGTCTGCGCGCCTTGCGCTCCACGCAAGCGGCCAAACTCGCCGAACAGCGCGGCGATAATCGCGCTGCGCAGCAAGCCCTGGCGCAAGCGGTGCAGGACGACCCGGATAACGTCTGGACCCGCTTCGATCTGTCGCGCCTGTACCTCAAGGCCGGCGAGCCGCAAAAGGCTCGGGACCTGATCGACAGCTACCTGAAAACCCATCCGACCAACATCGATGCGCTGTACACCAGTGCCTTGCTCTCGGTGGAAATGGAGCAATGGAACGCCGCGCAAGCGACCATCAGCCGCATTCCGGCCGAACGTCGCACGGCGGACATGAATCAGTTGGCCGACCAGATCACCCTGACAGTACAAATCAAACTGGCGGCGAGCATCGCCAAGCGTGGCCAGCGTCAGGAAGCCCTGGCCTTGCTCGACCGCTTGCAACCGGTAGCCAGCCGCAGCCCCGACGGCATGGCGACCCTGGCCGCGGCCTATGTGGACGCCGGGGATTCGGCACACGCGCAACAGATGATGCGCGACGTCATTGCCCAAACGCCGACGCCGTCTGCCGACCTGATGCTGCAGTACGCCAGCCTGCTGCTCAAGACCGGCGACGATGCACAGGTCAACTCGATCCTGCGTGGCTTGCAGAACCAGCCGATGAGCGTGGCCACGCGCAAACGCTTTGATGACGTGCTGTATCAGTACCGCATTCGCCAGGCCGATATCCTGCGCGAAAACGGCGATCTGGCCGCCGCCTATGACACCCTGGCACCGGCTCTGGCTTCGCGTCCGGGGGATGCGGGTGCTGTCTCGGCACTGGCACGCATGTACGCCAGCAATGGCGACAATGCCAAGGCGTTTGAACTGTACAAACCGTTGTTGCAGCGTCAGCCCAACGATCCGCAGATTTTGCTCAACGCTGCCGATGCGGCGGTTCAGGCCCACGACAACGGCTATGCCGATCGGGCGCTGGAACAGTTCCTCAAACTGGAAACCTACGATCCGCAATCGCTGACCGAAGCCGCGCGGATCTACCGCAGCATGGGCAAGTCCAGCCAGGCCACCGAGTTGCTGCGCAAGGCCGTTGCCATCGAGCAAAACGAACAGAAACGCAGCCTGACGGCCCAGGCCAACAGCCTCAACGTCGCGCCGAACCCCTTTGTGGGTTTGCCGGGCCAGCGCAATCAAGTGAGCCGCGCACCGGTGGACAGCATTCCCGCGCCGGCCCAGGCGCAGCTTGAAGCGGCCACGCCGGTCATGGTGGCCAGCAATGACGCACTGCCGGCCGACGCCTATCCGGGGCAAGCCCAGCCTCGTATGGCAGCGCCCGTTGCCGGACGCCAGACGTTGCCGGCGGGGCGTTTTGCCGCTGCCGGTGGTAATCCGTTCGCGCCGCAGGGCACGGTCAACGTTGCGGTGGATCAAGCCAGTTCCGCCCAGCGCGCGCTCGACAATATCCTGCAGGAGCGCAGTGGCTATGTGACCCAGGGTGTGACCATCCGCAGCAATGACAGCGAGTCCGGTCTGAGCAAAATGACCGACGTTGAAACGCCGCTGGAGATCAACATTCCGTCTGGCGAGAACCGCTACGCCGTGCGCGTGACCCCGGTGTCGCTGAATGCCGGCAGTGTCGGTAGCGACTCCGCGGCCCGCTTCGGCGGGGGCGGAGCGTCGCCGGACGGTGCCGGCTCCCAGCGGGATAAAGGCGTGGGCTTGAGCGTGGCCTATGCCCGCCCGGACGAAGGCATCAAGGCCGACCTCGGCACCACGCCAATCGGCTTCAAGTACAGCACCGCAGCCGGTGGCGTGAGTGTGGATCGGCCGTTCGCCGACAACTCCAACGTGCGTTATGGCGTCAATGTCTCGCGGCGTCCGGTGACGGACAGCGTGGCCTCGTTTGCCGGCACTACTGATGAACGCACCGGCCAATCGTGGGGCGGCGTGACGGCCAACGGCGCCCGTGCTCAGCTCAGCTATGACGATCAGCAGGTTGGCTCCTACGGCTACGGTTCGTGGCACAAGTTGCTCGGCCACAACGTCGAATCCAACAGTCGCACCGAACTGGGTGGCGGCGTGTATTGGTATCTGCACAACGCCGAAGACAGCAAGCTGACCCTCGGCCTGAGTGCCACCGGCTTGAGCTTCGAGAACAACCAGGACTTCTTCACCTACGGCCATGGCGGTTACTTCAGCCCGCAAAGCTACTTCGCTTTAGGCGTGCCAGTGACCTGGGCGCAGCGCGGCGACCGGTTCTCCTATCAGGTCAAAGGCTCGGTGGGCGTGCAGTACTTCGACCAGGACGCGGCGGATTACTTCCCGAACGACAAAGACCTGCAGGCCGCCAACAATCAGCGCTACAAAGGCCAGAGCAAGACCGGCGTGGGCTACAGCCTCAGCGGTGCAGGGGAATACAAATTCGGTTCGAATTTCTTCCTCGGCGGCAATCTCGGCCTGGACAACGCTCAGGACTACAAACAATTCACGGGGGCCATGTACCTGCGTTACATGTTCGAAGACATGAACGGCGCGATGGAATTGCCGGTCAGCCCCTACCGTTCCCCTTATTCCAACTGATTCCTGGAGACTTAAATGCCTTCTTCCGTTCTCGCCGGTATGACCCTTCTCGTACTCGGGGAAAGCCACATGAGCCTGGCGGACCACTTGATGGAGCCGCTGCAAGCCAACCTGACCCAGCAGGGCGCGATCGTGCATTCGATCGGCGCATGCGGCGCCAGTGCCGGCGACTGGCTGATCACCAAGAAAGTCGATTGTGGCGCCGAGCAGAAAGGCGACGGCAAGATTGTCATCAAGGGGCGCGAAGCCACCACTACGCCGATCAAGGATCTGATCGCCGCCGACAAGCCTGACCTGGTCGTGCTGGTCATTGGCGACACCATGGCGTCCTACGACAAACCGGTATTCCCCAAAGCCTGGGCCTGGCAGAACGTGACCGCCCTGGCCAAGGAAATCACCGCCAACGGCGCCAAGTGCGCGTGGGTCGGCCCGGCGTGGGGCAAGGAAGGCGGCATGTACAAGAAGAACGACACGCGCACCAAGTTGATGTCGGCGTTCCTGGCGAGCAACGTGGCGCCTTGCACCTACATCGATTCGCTGACCTTCTCCAAGCCGGGCGAGTGGGTGACCACCGACGGCCAGCACTTCACCGTGGCGGGTTACAAATCCTGGGCCAACGCCATCGGTGGCGCATTGGCCAAACTGCCGGCCGACGCGGTCAGCAACAAGGGAGCCAAGCAGTGATGCGTGCCCTGTCTGCGGTGTGCGCCGTGGCGGCGCTGTTTTCCAGCGTGAACGCCCTGGCGGCTGAGTTTGCCCTGTACCCCACCGGCCCCAGCGAAGACGCGGCGTTCATCCGTTTCGTCAACGCCAGCAGCGCGCCGCTGGACGTGATCGCCCAGGCCGGCCAGCCACCGATGCGCCTGGAAGCGGCCAAACCCGTATCACTGTTTTTCCCGGTGCAGTCGAGCAGTCCGGTCAAGGGCACCCTGGTCAGTGGCACACAGAAGCTGGCCATGGACATGAAGATCGAACCCGGTGAGTTCGCCACCGTGGTTGCGTTGCCGGACGGCAATGGCATCAAGCAAGTCGCCGTGCGCGAGCAACCGGATGACTTCAATGGCCTCAAAGCTTCACTGGCGTTCTTTAACGTCGATGGCGCGTGTGCCGATGCGAGCCTGCGTCCTGCCGGGCGTACCGCCGATCTGTTCAAGGCCGTGCCGGTCGACAGCGTCCAGCGCCGTTCGATCAACCCGGTGAGCCTGTCGGTGCAACTGGTGTGCGCGAACGCCAATGTCGGTGCGCCGCTGGACCTGGGCGAGCTGAAAGCGGGCGAGCGCTACAGCGTGCTGCTGGTGCCTTCGGCGACCGGGCCGCGTCTTCTGAACGCCACGGACACTCTGTCCCACTGATCGGATTCTGCCGCTGCCATGGTCTTCGCCTCACTCGAGTTCCTGACGCTGTTTCTGCCTGCGTTTCTGCTGGTGTATGCCCTGGCCAGACCGGCCTGGCGCAACGTCATCCTGCTGATCGGCAGCTGGCTGTTCTATGGCTGGTTGAGCCCGCTGTTCCTCAGCCTGCACGTGGTCCTGACCATCGTCGCCTGGGTCGGCGGACTGCTGGTGGATCGCGCCCGCGAGGGTTCGAAAGGGCGGGTGAGGCTGTTGATTGCGCTGATCGTGTTCAACACGGCGGTGCTGTGCTGGTACAAGTACGCCAACATCCTGGCCGGGACCTGGAGTGACCTGATCACTTACTACGGCGCCATGCCGCTGGAGTGGCAGCGGGTGGCCTTGCCGGCGGGGCTGTCGTTCATCGTGTTGCAGGCGATCTCCTACCTGGTGGACGTGCATCGCCACACGGTGCCGGTGGAGCGCAGCTTCATCAATTACGCGACCTACATTTCGATGTTCGGCCACTCGATTGCCGGGCCGATCATTCGTTATGACTGGGTGCGCCGTGAGCTGAACCAGCGCTATTTCAATTGGCAGAATTTTTCTCTGGGCGCGCGCCGTTTCATGATCGGCATGTGCATGAAAGTGCTGGTGGCCGATACCCTTTCACCGCTGGTGGACGTCGCTTTCCATCTGGAAAACCCTTCTTTCGTCGACGCCTGGATCGGCTGCCTGGCCTACTCGCTGCAGCTGTTTTTCGACTTCGCCGGTTACAGCGCCATGGCCATCGGCCTGGGCCTGATGCTCGGCTTTCACTTCCCGGAAAACTTCAACCGGCCGTACCTGGCCCGCAGCATCCAGGACTTCTGGCGGCGCTGGCATTTGTCGCTGTCGAGCTGGTTGCGCGATTACCTGTACATCGCCCTTGGTGGCAACCGTAAAGGCGTATGGAAGACCTATCGCAACCTGTTTCTGACCATGGCCATCGCCGGCCTGTGGCACGGCGGCGACAGCTGGAACTACCTGTTGTGGGGTTCGGCGCACGGCATCGCCTTGTGCGTCGATCGTTGGTGGTCGCGTTCCAGTCTGCCGAGCATCCCGCCACTGCTGTCGCACACATTGACGCTGCTGTTTGTGTTCCTGGCGTGGACCTTGTTCCGTGCTCCGGATTTCCATAGCGCAATGACCATGTATGCCGGGCAGTTCGGCCTGCACGGGTTTGCATTGGGTGAGGCGCTGGCGGTGACGCTGCGTCCGGTCCACGGCATCGCGGCGCTGCTCGGCGTGCTGTACATCATCGCGCCCGTGCTGCAGAGCCGCTATGAGCAGCGGCTTGTCGGCCATGCGCTATTTGCACCGATGATGGGTTTCCTGCTCGCGTTCGCCCTGGTCGCGAGTCGTGAGTCGGTGCCCTTCCTGTACTTCCAGTTCTGATGACCGCGCCCATGACTTCCTTGTCCCATGTACCGGCCCAATCCAGCGAAGTGACTGCCCCTGTCAGCAAGGCATCGGGTGTGTTTTTCGTGGCTTTTCTGGCGATCGGTTTCGTCTCCTGCGTCTGGTTGCTGTTGAGCGGCAAAGTCGAGATGCTGCCACCCAGGCTGACCCTCGATGATGCGTTGCATGGCGAGGTCACCCACAAGGTCGCCAAGCAGCTGTCGAAGGCTGCGGTGCCGGAACAGGCGGCCGACCTGGAACGTGGCGCCAGTTGGTTGCTGCTGCACGACACCGGGCCGCGGGTGCGTACCGGCTGCCCGGGCTGGCTGTTCCTGACCGACGAGCTGCGCATCAACCGTCACGCTCAAGGCAATGCCGAGACCAAGGCCGGTGTGGTGCGAGAGGTTCAGCAGCGCCTGGCCAAGCGCGGGATTACGTTGCTGGTGGCGGTGGTGCCGGACAAGAGTCGCATCGCCAGTGCGCAGTTGTGCGACCTGCGTCGTCCGTTGCAATTGCAACAGCGCGCAGTGGATTGGGTCGATGGCTTGAACAAGGCCGGTGTCGCCGCCATTGATCTTGCGCCGACCCTGCAACCCTTGGGCGCCGATGCCTATCTGCGCACCGATACCCACTGGAGCGAAACCGGTTCGGCGGCGGCGGCCAAGACCGTGGCCCAACACGTACAAGCCATGGGCATCAGCGCGACCCCGCACAAAGACTTCGATGTGAAGGTCCAGGACCCGGCCCGCCGCCCTGGCGACCTGGTGCGACTGGCCGGGCTGGAATGGTTGCCGGTGACCTGGCAACCGCAGGCGGAAACCGTTGCCGCCACCCGGATCAGCGAGAAGGTTGCCCAGGCGCAAAGCGGCGGCGACAACCTCGACGACCTGTTCGGCGATGACAATTTGCCGAACGTGGCGCTGATCGGCACTTCGTTCTCACGCAACTCCAACTTTGCCGGTTTCCTGCAACAGGCCCTGGGCGCACCGATTGGCAACTTCGCCAAGGACGGAGGTGAATTCTCCGGCGGCGCCAATGGTTACTTCGACAACCCGGCCTTCAAGCAGACGCCGCCGAAGCTGGTGATCTGGGAGATTCCCGAGCGGGATTTGCAGACGCCTTACAGTGAAGTCATCAACTGGGCCAAATAAAGGGTGAGGCTGATGGCCTCATCGCTGGCAAGTCAGCGCCCGCATTGGGTTTGGGTTGATCACAAAATGAAGACCTGACTCAGAACCTTGTGGGAGCGGGATTGCCCGCCAAGGCATTGCACCGGCACGGCGCATTTCCAAAGGCCATATCGTTATTCTTTAACGGTATTTAAATTAGCCTTCTTATATCTATAAAGTCACTCCCCTGCGTACCTGCCGACCAATCGGCGCGCCGCACGACACGAACCAACACGACATCCGTGTGTTTCTGATCGACGCGCGCGCCCTTGAGCGTGCCGTGCGTGGGAGTGATTTATGTCTGCAGCATCCGCATCGCCAAGCATCGCACCACAATTTTTTGAAATCCGCCCGTTCAGCGGCGCGGTGGGTGCCGAAATCATCGGCCTTGATCTGTCCCGCCCGGTCAACGATCAGGACTTCGCCCGCATCCACCGCGCGCACCTGGATCATCACGTGGTGGTGTTCCGCGACCAGCGCATTACTCCCCGGCAGCAAATCGATTTCAGCCGCCGTTTTGGCGTGTTGCAGATCCATGTGCTCAAACAATTCCTGCTCGCCGGTCACCCGGAAATCCTCATCGTTTCCAACGTCGTCGAGAACGGCCAGAACATCGGCCTCGGTGACGCCGGCAAGTTCTGGCACTCCGACCTGTCCTATAAGGAGCTGCCGAGCCTGGGCTCGATGCTGCATGCCCAGGAGCTGCCGTCGGAAGGCGGCGACACGCTGTTCGCCGACATGCACAAAGCCTGGGACAACCTGCCCGAAGCGCTGCGCAAGGCGGTCGAAGGTCGCTCGGCCGCGCACTCCTATACGGCGCGCTACAGCGAGACCAAATTCGAAGGCAACTGGCGCCCGACCCTGACCCCGGAGCAATTGGCCCAGGTCGCCGAAGTGATTCACCCCGTCGTGCGTACCCATCCGGAAAACGGCCGCAAGGCGCTGTTCGTCAGTGAAGGCTTCACCACCCGCATCGTTGGTTTGCCCGAAGACGAGAGCAAGCAGCTGCTCGACGAGCTCTATGCCCATAGCGTGTTGCCGCAAAACATCTACCGCCATCAATGGCAGGCCCATGACCTGGTGTTCTGGGACAACCGTTCGCTGATCCACCTCGCCGCCGGATGCCCAAGCCATCTGCGCCGCAAGCTGTATCGCACCACCATCCAGGGCGACGCGCCTTTCTGATTTGTCGGAGATCTGAACATGTCCAAACGTCTTTCATTGGCCCCGCTGGCCGCAGCCATCGGCCTGGGTTTCAGCCTGATCGCCGGTAGCCTGGTGGCACCGACCGTGGCCCATGCCGAAGGTGAGATCCGCATCGCCGAACAGTTCGGCATCGTTTATCTGTTGCTCAACGTCGTGCGCGACCAGAACCTGATCGAGAAGTACGGCAAGCAGGCAGGCATCGACATCAAGGTCGACTGGACCCAGCTCTCCGGCGGTGCGGCGGTCAACGATGCGTTGCTCTCCGGTTCCATCGACATTGCCGGTGCCGGGGTCGGCCCATTGCTGACGATCTGGGACCGCACCCACGGCAAGCAAAACGTCAAGGCGGTGGCCTCCCTGGGCAACTTTCCGTACTACCTGGTGAGCAACAATCCGAAGGTCAAGACCATCGCCGACTTCACCGAGAAGGACCGCATCGCGGTGCCGGCCGTAGGCGTGTCGGTGCAGTCGCGCTTCCTGCAATACGCGGCCGCCAAGCAGTGGGGTGACAAGGAATTCAATCGCCTCGACAAGTACACCATCGCCGTGCCGCACCCCGACGCCACGGCAGCGCTGATCGCCGGTGGCACCGAATTGACCGGGCACTTCTCTAACCCGCCGTTCCAGGATCAGGCGCTGGAAAACCCGAACGTCCACGTCGTGCTCAACTCCTATGACGTGCTCGGCCCGAACTCGCCGACGGTACTGTTCGCCACCGAGAAATTCCGCAATGAAAACCCGAAAACCTACAAAGCCTTTGTTGAAGCGTTGACCGAAGCCGCGCAATTCGCGCAGAACGACAAAGGCGCGGCGGCGGACACTTACATCCGCGTCACCAAGGCCAAGATCGACCGTGCGGCATTGTTGAAAATCATCGACAACCCGCAGTTCGAATTCAGCGTCACGCCGAAAAATACCTACCCGCTGGCCGAGTTCCTCTACCGCGTGGGGGCGATCAAAAACAAACCGGATTCATGGAAGGATTATTTCTTCCAGGACGCCAAACCGCTGCAAGGGAGCTGACCGACATGAACGCCCCTTTGCAAGGCCACACGGTCAGCAAACCGGCCGCGGCAGCCCAGGCGTTGCTGTCGGTCGACAAGGTCAGCCTCGAATACCGCACGCCGCAACGGGTGGTGCGAGCGACCCACCAGGTCAGCTTCGAAATCGATCCGGCAGACCGCTTTGTCCTGCTCGGCCCGTCCGGTTGCGGCAAGTCGACCTTGCTCAAGGCCGCCGCCGGATTCATCCAGCCCGTCGAAGGCGAGATCCGGTTGCAAGGCCAGCGCGTCGATGCGCCGGGGCCGGACCGGATCGTGGTGTTCCAGGAATTCGATCAACTGCCGCCGTGGAAAACCGTCAAACAGAACGTGATGTTTCCGCTGCTGGCCTCCAAAACCCTCAAGCGCAAAGAGGCGGAAGAGCGGGCGCTGCACTACCTGGAGAAGGTCGGTCTGGCGGCGTTTGCCGATGCCTATCCGCATACCCTGTCGGGCGGCATGAAGGCGCGGGTCGCCATCGCCCGGGCGTTGGCCATGCAGCCGAAAATCCTGCTCATGGACGAACCCTTCGCCGCCCTCGATGCCCTGACTCGACGCAAGATGCAGGAAGAGTTGCTGCTGCTCTGGGAGGAGGTGCGCTTCACGCTGTTGTTCGTCACTCACTCCATCGAAGAGGCGCTGGTGGTGGGCAACCGGATCCTGCTGTTGTCGCCGCATCCGGGGCGGGTGCGCGCGGAAGTCCACAGCCATCAATACGATTTGCACAGCCTTGGCGGCGTTGCGTTCCAAGAGTCGGCGCGGCGTATCCACCGATTGTTGTTTGATGAAGGTCAGTCGCCGGAAACCGAGCGCGCGCTGGATTTCGCTGACATCCGCATCGCTTATTGAGCCAGTTGAGAGGAGGGCCCGATGAGCCATTTATCATCCCCGCGTGAAGAGTTCGAAATCGTACTGCAACCGCTGACCAGCGTGCCGCTGGAGCGAGAGTTACCGCTGGGCCAGCGCCTGTGGCAACAGGGCTGGTTGCGCAAAAGCCTGATCCTGATTCTACTCGCCGTCCTGTGGGAAGCCGTCGCCCGATATCAGAACAACGATTTGCTGTTGCCGGGTTTTCTGCAAACCAGCCATGCGCTGTATGACGGCCTGCTCAGTGGCGAGTTGTTGGGCAAGGTGTGGATTTCCCTGGTGGTGCTGGTCAAGGGGTACCTGATCGGCATCGTCCTGGCGTTCGCCCTGACCACCTTGGCGGTGTCGACCCAGTTCGGTCGTGACCTGCTCAGCACCCTGACCTCGATGTTCAACCCGCTGCCGGCGATTGCACTGCTGCCGCTGGCCCTGCTGTGGTTCGGGCTGGGGCAGAACAGCCTGATTTTCGTGCTGGTGCATTCGGTGCTCTGGGCCCTGGCGCTGAACACCTACGCCGGGTTTCTCGGCGTCTCGGAAACCCTGCGCATGGCCGGGCGCAATTACGGTCTCAAGGGCATGCACTTCGTCCTGTTCATCCTCATTCCCGCCGCACTGCCGTCGATCCTCGCCGGGCTGAAAATCGGCTGGGCGTTTGCCTGGCGCACGCTGATCGCCGCCGAACTGGTGTTTGGTGCAACCAGCGGCAAGGGCGGGTTGGGCTGGTACATCTTTCAGAATCGCAATGAGCTCTACACCGACAAGGTGTTTGCCGGGTTGGCGGTGGTGATTTTGATTGGGCTGCTGGTGGAGAATTTGGTGTTTGATTCGCTGGAGCGGGTGACGGTGAAGCGGTGGGGGATGGTGCGGTAGGGGAGTATTAGGTTGGTAAGACGATCCAGTCCGTTGGGTCGCATGCCTAAGGCAGCTCTCCCAAGCCCACCTAATACATTCGTCATTACGTAGTGTTTTAACCTGTTTCTAGTTTGGTGGCGGAACAATGACAATTAGCGGCGGAGGTGGTGGGACTGCCGGTTGTCTTATTGACTGAATCGGATGAGCAAGATCGATTGCAGGATAGTTGACGTGAGGAGCCAAGCTGGCGACTACATAGGTTTTACCCTGCTGCGATCTAGCAAAATAATCAAGGTTCAATTCCTTAATCACGGATATTGCCTCTTTATATGTTGGGGGAGGCATCGGTCCAGTCGGTCCTGCAGGACGGCTTCTGCTCCCGCGATGCGTTTCCGGCGCAGTAGGGCTCACTTTCCTGGAAGTTCCTTGGCCGGGAAGTGGGCGCTCCCATCCTTTTATGTTCTGGGGCGCGAGATCACCGCCTGGCGATGGAGTGGAATTTCTAGCACCAGGGGCTCCCATGATATAGCCGCCTTTCGCAGACGCAGCGTCAGACTGGCGACTCGGTTTCGACGGTTCCACTGAACGGGAGCTCCGCCTAAGGGGCGAAATGGCTTCCCGTCTTGCGATTGCCCTGGTGTTGGCAATGGCGAGTTTTTGGGGTGTTCGGAATCTAATGTTCTTCTGAACTAAAAACTTGGTGGTATCCCACATATGCCCCGTCGGATCCACCCGATTCACCGGATCCCCCACGCAATACATATACGCATTCAACCCACCCCCACCGAACGGACTCCAACTGTCCGGACTGTGAAAACGCATCAATCGCGTGTTGTAGGCGCGGTAGCCGTTGCCCGGCAAGTACCAGCCGAGCCGGGCTTCGCGTAATTGGCCGTTGAAACCCAGCGCCGTCGCGACGTACTGCTGCGCGGACTGTTCGCCGTAGGCGGTGTAACCGATGTTGTTGATCTTGCCCTCGACGCTTTCGACAATGATCGATTGGCTGCTGTTGGTGGTCAGCAGTATCACGCGTTGCCGAATGGTTTTTGCTTGAGTCATACAGCGAATTCCGCCAGGGACATGTTGGCGTTTAGTTCTACTCGCCGCGCTCACGATTGAGAACTATCAGAACTGCTAGGTGTTGGCGGCTCACACCCTGCTTGGCTGGAGCAAACCCGGTATCGACAGCCTGGTCGACGCCGTTCGTCAGAATCAGATCGCCCTGCGGACGACGCGACAGCGGTAAATGGAAGGGATGGCCGGTAGCGTCGGTGTATCCGCTGGCCGTGGCGACTGACATTAGCCTAAAGTGAGCGGAACGTTTTGGCAGTGCAGGTGAACAGAGTGGTAGTGGAGGCGCAAAGAAAAGAGCGGTTGGTCAAATCCCGGCCAGCGCCCGAGAATTTGGCAGTGTCCGACTCGAGGCAGCGAATGCTTTGGTATGGCGGCGGTTTGTTGATCCTGGTGCTGGCTATCGTGACCCGGTTATATGGCCTGACCGATGCCGCGATTTGGGGCGATGAAGGTTCCAGCCTGTTGATGAGCCGCTACACCCTGGACGGCATCTGGGCCCATGCCGCCCATGACGTCCATCCGCCGATGTATTTCATGATGCTGCACGGCTGGATCGGGCTGTTTGGCGATGGCATTTTTTCGATACGCAGTTTGAGTGCGCTGCCGGGTGTGGTGTCGGTCATGCTGGGCATGTGGCTGGTCCGCCTGATCGCCAATCCGCGCGCGGCGTTGCTGGCCGGGTTGATGCTGGCGCTGCTGCCCACGGCGGTGCGTTACAGCCAGGAAGTGCGGATGTATTCGTGGCTGGGGGTGTGGCTGCTCGGCGCCACCATTGCGCTGGTGTATTGGGTCAAGCAGCCTCGCCACACCCATGCCTTGGTGATCTACGCGTTGCTGATGGCCACCGCGTTCTACACCCACTATTTCACCGCGCTCTGTGTGCTCGTCCATTGGGCGTACTTGCTGGTGCTGCGCCTGAACCCGGACCAACCCTCCCATTACATCACTCGCCCGGCCTGGTGGCTGAGCAATGTGGCCATTGTGGTGCTGTTTGCTCCGTGGATCCCTGGCCTGGTCGATTTGACCCGGCACATGGAGGAGCTCAAGGCCAGCGGCGACGTGGGTTGGGAGTCGCCGGTCACCCTCAGCTCCCTGCCGTCGATGGTCTGGGATTTTCTGATCCAGGACGATGGGGATAACTTGCCCCGGCTCCTGTTCGTCGCGATGCCAGTGCTGTTGCTGAGCGTGATCCTGCTGACGGTCTGGCGTGATCGCAGCCGCTATCGCTGGAGTGCGCTGCTGGCGCTCTACACCGTGCTGCCGTTGTTGCTGGTTTATGGGGTTTCGTTTATTTCGCCGGTGTTTATCGAGCGTTATTTGAACGCCTATGCATTGGGTCTGCCGCTGATCATGGCGCTGGCCATCGACCGCTTGCTGGGCGGCTTTCGGGTATTGGCGCTCGGGTTGCTGGTGCTGTTTGTCGGCGCCGAGCTGGTCGGGCTGAAAACCAATGCCACGGTGGATGTGAATGACCAGACCAGTGTAATGGTCGAGTTCGTCAACCAGCACTACGTGGCCGGTGACCGAATCGTCATCAGTGACATGCTCTGGTACATGAGCTACGTCTACTACAACCGCACCGATACGGAACCGCTGCTCTACACCCCGCCCCTGGCCAACGGAACATCCAGCCGCCCGAATGATTATGGCTTTGGCACGCTGGTCAACGGTGATGCGCCAAGGATCTACCTCGACCAGCTCAGTCAACTGCCCAGGGGAACCGGTCGCGTGTGGTTGATCAGCACGGCGGATCAACCCGACGAATTCGCCCCGCTGCCCGGCGGTTGGCAGAAAGTCGCCGAGACCGCTGCCGGGAACACTCGGGCACGGTTGTTTGTCATGGCGGGTGAGTGACGGTGCTCAAGATTTTGACGACAGGTCCGCCATGCCCTTGAGCAGCTCGATCGGCAGTGGGAAGACGATGGTCGAACTCTTGTCGCCGGCGATCGAGCTGAGCGTCTGCATGTAGCGCAGTTGCATGGCCCCCGGCTGGCGGCCGAGCATTTCAGCGGCCTGCATGAGTTTTTCCGAGGCCTGCAATTCGCCTTCGGCGTGGATCACCTTGGCCCGGCGCTCACGCTCCGCTTCGGCCTGTTTGGCAATGGCGCGAATCATCGATTCATTGAGGTCCACGTGCTTGATTTCGACATTGGCCACTTTGATGCCCCATGCATCGGTCTGGGCGTCGAGCACTTGCTGGATATCGAGATTCAGCCGTTCGCGCTCGGCCAGCAGCTCGTCGAGTTCGTGCTTGCCCAGCACCGCGCGCAAGGTGGTTTGCGCCAACTGGCTGGTGGCCATCAGGAAGTCCTCGACCTGGATAATCGCCTTCTGTGGGTCGAGCACGCGGAAGTACAGCACGGCATTGACCTTGACCGAGACGTTATCGCGGGTGATCACGTCTTGCGCCGGGACGTCGAGCACCACGGTGCGCAAGTCGACGCGAACCATTTGCTGAACAACTGGGATCAACAGAATCAGGCCCGGGCCTTTGACCTGCCAGAAGCGTCCGAGCTGGAACACCACCCCGCGTTCGTATTCACGCAGGATGCGGAAGGTCGAACCGGCCAGCGCGATCAGCAGTAACAGCAGCGCGGCAAAACCCAATTGCAGACCCATGACTATTCTCCCGCCGGCACCGCGTCAGTCGCGGCCACTTTCAGCATTAATCCCTTGCGCGACACCACGCGTACCTTTTGCCCGATCTGCAGGGGCTTGGCGCTCGATACTTGCCAGCATTCGCCCTGTAAATGCACCCAGCCGTGGCAGGCATCGTCGGCCTGCAATGAGGTGATCGGGGTCACACTGCCGACCAGCACGGCATCGCCGCTGATGGTGTGGCGCGGGCGGGTCTTCAGGGCGCGGATCAGCAGGAACGCCAGCAGCAGTGCACTGATCAGGCCCAACACAATCATCAACGGAGCGGGCAGTTCGGCATTGGTCAGGATCAGCGCACCGATCACGAACATCACGATTCCACCCAGGCCAATCACGCCGTAATTGGGCAGGGCCGCCTCGGCGATCAGGAACGCGAGGCCGAAGGTGATCAACCAGATGCCGGCGGGATTGGTCGCCGGCAGCCCGACAGTGTCTGCGGCGAAGGCCGATGCGCTCAACGCCAATAGCAGTGCAACGGTGCAACAGCGCGTGTTCACGTCACCCTCCGGGAGAGTCGTGGGCGGTTCTGTATACAGTTTAGTTGACCGTTTGGTTGTATGAATTTTGTTCAGATGTCGACGTGTCCAATGGGCGGATTTCCCACCGGATTGGCCCGGCGGGCCTAGACTTTCACTACGTGGAAAAGCGTCAACCATCGTCCGCCAGACGTTGTTGCGGACACCGAGGTGCATCATGCGTATGGCAAGAACCGTGCAGAGAAGCCTGGAAAAGGCTCAATGCGAATATGACATCGTCACCCACCCTCACTCGGCCAGTAGCCTGGAAACGGCGCGAGTCGCGGGCATTCCTGCCGAGCGGGTGGCCAAGTCGGTCATCCTCGACGACCACCACGGCCATTACCTGATGGCCGTGTTGCCCGCCAGTCGCCACCTGGACCTGAGCAAAGTCCGCAGCAGCGGCGAATGGCAGGTCTCTCGCGAAAGCAATCTGCCGCACCTGTTCGATGACTGCGAACGTGGCGCCGTGCCGGCCCTGGGTGAGGCCTATGGGCTGGACGTGGTCATCGACCCGCTGCTGACCCGGCAAAAAGACATCTATCTGGAAGCCGGCAATCACATCAACCTGCTGCACATGGACATGCCGCAGTTCCTGAAAATGGTGCCGCATGCCGAGGTGCGGGAGTTGAGTCATTGAGTTTCGCGACGCCAGTGCCGCCGTCATCGCGGGCAAGCCTCGCTCCCACAGTGATTGATTTGAGCCGCAGATTTGTGATCAACACTGAACCTGTGGGAGCGGGCTTGCCCGCGATTGACCGCGCAGCGCTCACCCACTCAAGCCTTCCCCAAGGAGCCAGCCATGGAAAACCCGACCCACAGCCTCCCATCGCTGTTCAAACAACTCGGCCTGCCCGACGACGCCGAAAGCATCGATAAATTCATCGCCACCCATTCGCCGCTCAAACCGGAACTGCATCTGGCGGATGCGTTCTTCTGGACCCAGAGCCAGGCGGATTTTCTGCGCGACGATATTCTGGAGGATGCCGATTGGGCGGAGGTGGTGGATCAGCTGGATGTGATGTTGAGGAAGGGGCGGGGAGCATAGGAAATCTGATGGAAGGCAGTTTGCCAGATTGCTCACTTGGAAAAAACAGACCAGAATTACGACCTTATTTGAGATCTTAATTATGCAGAGTGTTCTGGCCGACATGGCTGTCAGTGTGTCCGAATTAAAGAAAAACCCGACTGCCGTTTTAAATGGCGCCCACGGCGGGCCTGTCGCGGTGCTCAATCACAATCGAGTCATGGGCTATATGGTCCCTGCCGATGTGTTCGAGGCCATGATGGAGCGCCTTGATGACCTTTCGCTGGCGGAAATCGTTCGTTCTCGTCGTCATGAAACACCGGTCCCGGTAAGCCTGGATGACTTATAAGCTCGAATTCCTGCCATCTGCACGCAAGGAATGGGACAAGCTTGGACATACATTGCGCGAGCAATTCAAAAAGAAGCTGGCAGAGCGACTCGAATTGCCTCGAATTCCGGCTGACGCACTTCATGGCATGCCTGATTGCTACAAAATCAAACTTAAGTCTTCGGGTTACCGATTGGTCTACGAGGTTATCGATGATCGCGTAGTCGTTGCTGTCGTAGCGGTCGGGAAACGTGAACGTAGTGAAGTCTATGAGCGAGCCAAAAAACGCTAACAGGCATGAATTTGTTTCAAAACTTGACGGAAAAACCTCTCCAATGCCATATTGATAGTTAGCAAACTAACAGTGTGTGTTTTCTCCCGTGCCGAATAACCTCGACGCTCTCCAGATGAACATCAGCAGCTCCATGGTGGTGGCCGCCAGACATTGGCGGAAGATCTGCCAGAGCACGCTGGTCAACTATGGAATTTCCGAAGCCTGTGCCGTGCCGTTGTTGATGATCGGGCGCCTGGGCGAGGGTGTGCGGCAGGTGACGGTGGCGCAGGCGGCAGGGATGGAGAGTCCGTCCCTGGTGCGTTTGCTCGATCAGCTGTGTCATGCCGGCTACGTCTGTCGTACCGAGGATGCCCAGGATCGCCGCGCCAAATGCCTGAGCCTTACCGACAGCGGCCGGACACTGGTGCAAGCCGTCGAAGTTGAACTGGTGCGCCTGCGCAATGAGGTGCTCGAGGGCATCGATCAGCGCGATCTGGAAGCCACGTTGCGTGTCTTGAAGGCCTTTGAGTTGGCCGTTCCGTTTCCGGTGGTCAACCCTTGAACGGCTTTTTTACCGGCATGCCCCCGGCGCGGGACTGGTTCTTTGGCGTGCGCACGTTCGCCGCCTCGATGATTGCGCTCTACATCGCCTTGCTCATGCAAATGCCGCGTCCTTACTGGGCGATGGCCACGGTGTATATCGTTTCCAGCCCGTTTGTCGGCCCCACCAGTTCCAAGGCGCTGTACCGCGCTGTGGGCACCTTCCTCGGCGCTGCCGCTGCGGTTTTTTTCGTGCCGATGTTTGTCCAGAGCCCCTATGTGCTGGTGCTGGTCATTGCGTTGTGGACCGGGATTCTGCTGTTTCTGTCCCTGCACCTGCGCACCGCCAACAACTACGCCTTGATGCTCGCCGGTTACACCTTGCCGCTGATCGCCCTGCCGGTGGTGAATAACCCGTTGGCCGTGTGGGACGTGGCCGAGGCGCGCACGGAGGAGATCTTCCTCGGAATCGCCGTGGCGGCGGTCGTCGGCGCGATGTTCTGGCCGCGGCGGCTGGCCCCGGTGTTCAACGATTCGGTGAGCAAATGGTTTGCCGATGCCTCGACCTACAGCCTGCAATTCCTCAGTCGCCAGGTGCAGCCCGGCGAAATCAGTGCGTTGCGTGCGGCGATGGTGACGACTTTCAACAGTCTGGAACTGATGATCGGCCAGTTGCCCCACGAAGGCGCGCGGCCGCAAACGGTGCGCAATACCAAGGAACTGCGCGGGCGGATGATTCACCTGCTGACCGTAGTCGACGCCCTTGACGATGCGCTCTACGCCCTGGAACGGCGCACCCCCGAACTTGTGGACAAGTTCGCGCCACTCCTCGGCGCCGCCAGCGAATGGCTGCAACACAAGGACGCGGACATTCATCGTTGGCAGGCGCTGAAAGACCAGCTCGAAGCCCTGCAACCCAGTGCCGAAGCGCTGCAGGATCGCAAGCAGCTGCTGTTCTCCAACGCGCTGTACCGCCTCGGCGAGTGGATTGATCTGTGGCAGGACTGCCGCAGTCTGCAAATCGCCATCCAATGCGAAAACCTGGACAGTTGGCGCGCGGTGTATCGGCATTGGCGCCTCGGGCGGCTGTCGCCCTTTCTGGATCGCGGCCTGATGCTTTATTCAGCGGCGTCCACCGTCACCGCGATCATCGTCGCCTCCATGCTGTGGATTCTGCTGGGCTGGACCGACGGCGGCGCCGCGGTGATTCTGGCGGCGGTGGCGTGCAGCTTCTTCGCCTCGATGGACGACCCCGCACCGCAGATATACCGGTTCTTTTTCTGGACGGCGATGTCGGTATTGTTCGCCAGCCTTTACCTGTTTCTGGTGCTGCCCAACCTGCACGATTTCCCGATGCTGGTGCTGGCGTTCGCCGTGCCGTTCATCGTCGTCGGCACCCTGACGGTCAAACCGCAGTTTTACCTGGGCATGTTGCTGACCCTGGTCAACACCTCGTCCTTCATCAGTATTCAGGGCGCATACGACGCGGACTTCCTCAGCTTTGCCAACTCCAATCTGGCCGGCCCCGTGGGCTTGCTGTTTGCATTCGTCTGGACCCTGATCGCCCGGCCCTTCGGCGCCGAGCTGGCGGCCAAGCGTCTGACCCGTTTCAGCTGGCGCGACATTGTCGGCCTGTCCGAGCCCGCCACGCTGGCCGAGCACCGGCACCTGGGTGTGCAGATGCTCGACCGCTTGATGCAGCATTTGCCGCGTCTGGCCATGACCGGCCAGGACACCGGCATCGCCCTGCGGGAAGTCCGCGTGGCGTTGAATATGCTCGATCTGCTCGCCTACGCGCCGCGTATCGACGGGGTGCCGAACGCGCTGCTGCGTCAGGTGGTGACCGAGGTTGGCGAATACTTCAAGGCGTGTCTCAAGGCTGGCGAGCGCTTGCCCGCGCCGAGCCCGTTGCTGATGACCATGGACCGTACCCGTCGAGCGCTTGGCGGTGCGGGCGATGACGAAACCCGCCTGCATCTGTTGCACGCCTTGAGTGGCTTGCGCCTGGCGTTGTTGCCCGGTGTCGAATTTGTCGGGTCCGCCGAGCTCGAAGAACCGCTTCCCCATGGCATCGATGGAGCGCCTTTATGATTGGTGATCTGGATCTGAGCGGGGTATTCCTGCCCACGCTGCTGGTGCTGATGGGCATTACGTATGTGTTGTTTCTGTTGGTGCACGGGGTGCTCACGCGCCTGCACTTTTACCGTCTGGTCTGGCACCGGGCATTGTTTAACGTGGCTCTCTACGCCTTGCTGCTTGGCGTCGTGGACTCACTCAGTCGATACCTGATGACATGAAAAAACCTTTATTGACCATCGGCCGCGTGGTCCTGACTCTGCTGATCGTGAGCTTCGCCGTGGTCGTGGTCTGGCGCATGGTGATGTACTACATGTTTGCCCCCTGGACCCGCGACGGCCACATCCGTGCCGACATCGTGCAGATCGCCCCGGACGTCTCCGGGTTGATCCAGCAAGTGGACGTGCGCGACAACCAGCCGGTCAAGCGCGGCCAGGTGCTGTTCAGCATCGATCAGGACCGCTTCAAACTGGCCCTGCGCCAGGCGAAAGCCGCGGTCGCCGACCGCGAGGAAACCCTGGCCCAGGCCCAGCGTGAAGCCAAGCGCAACAAGGGCCTGGGTAATCTGGTGCCCGCCGAACAGCTGGAAGAAAGCCAGTCCAGGGTCGCCCGCGCCCAAGTGGCGTTGATGGAAGCCCAGGTGGCTGTGGACAGTGCCCAGCTCAACCTCGACCGCTCGGTGATTCGCAGCCCGGTGGACGGTTACGTCAACGATCGTGCGCCGCGCACCCAGGAGTTTGTCAGTGCCGGGCGGCCGGTACTGTCCATCGTCGACAGCAATTCGTTTCACATCGACGGCTATTTCGAAGAAACCAAACTGGACGGCATCCATGTCGGTCAGAGCGTCGACATCCGGGTGATCGGTGACCGCGCGCGCCTGCGTGGCCACGTGGAAAGCATCGTCGCCGGTATCGAAGACCGTGACCGGACCAGCGGCAATAACCTCTTGCCCAACGTCAACCCGGCGTTCAGCTGGGTGCGTCTGGCGCAGCGGATTCCGGTGCGGATCGCCTTCGATGACGTACCGGCGGATTTCCGCATGATCGCCGGGCGCACCGCGACCGTATCGATCATCGACGACCAGGTCCAGGAGCCGGCGCAATGAGCAAAGCCTCGGGTTTGGCGGTTGCCGGGTTAGGCCTGTTGCTGTCGGCGTGTCAGGTGGTCGGGCCGGACTATCACCTGCCGGAGGCGGCGGCCATCCACCGTGAGGACTTGCAGGGCGAGCTGGCGGTGGAGGGCAAGCCGGTGGTCTCGGCGCCGGTGCCTGCCGATTGGTGGCGCCTGTATCGGGATCCACGCCTGGATCAACTGGTGCAGCAGGCCATGGCCTCCAACACTGATCTGCGCGTGGCGGCGGCCAGTCTGTTGCGCGCGCGTGCGCAAGTGGACGAGGCCGAGGCGGCCGGTGGCTGGAGCGGCGGCGTGAAAATGGGCGCCGAACGTTTGCAGGAGTCCGGCCAGGCCTTCCTGTTGCCGGAAAAGGTGCCGGTGGCCAACATCGGCGATATCGGTATTTCCGCGTCGTACCAGTTCGACCTGTTCGGTACGCTGCAGCGCGGCATCGAAGCGGCCAAGGCCAATGCCGATGCCACCCAGGCCGCCGCCGATACCGCACGCATCACCTTGGTAGCCGATGTCGTGCGCGCTTACACCCAAGTCTGCGCGGCCAACGAAGAGCGGGAGATTGCCCAGCACTCGCTCGACCTGCAATCCCAGAGCACTACGCTGATCCAGCGCTTGCGCGATGCCGGACGCGGCGACGAAACCCAGGTCACGCGTTCGCAAACCCAATTCAAGTCATTGCGTGCCGACATGCCACGTTATGAGGCGGCGCGTCAGGCCGGGCTGTTCCGTTTATCGATGCTGCTGGCCAAACCGGTGGATCAATTACCGGCGGGCACCGCGACCTGCGCCGAGCTGCCGAAAATCGCGCAACTGGTGCCCGTGGGCGATGGCGCAGCGTTGCTCAAGCGTCGTCCCGACGTGCGGCAGGCCGAGCGCCGACTGGCCGCCGCAACCGCTGGCATCGGCATCGCAACGGGCGAGCTGTACCCGAACATCAGCATCGGCGCGACCATCGGCACTGTCGGCATCCTCGGTGATCTCGGCGAGCCCTCCACCAATCGCTGGGGCTTCGGACCGTCGCTGACCTGGACCGTACCGTCCAACGGCACCCGCGCACGCATCCGTGAGGCCGAAGCCACGACCCAGGGCGTGTTGGCGCACTTCGACGGCGTTGTACTCAACGCCATTCGCGAAACCCAGACCGCCCTGACCCAGTACTCAGCGCTGCTGCAACGCCGCGATGCCCTGGCCGATGCCGAGCAATCGGCGAAACTGGCGGCCGACCAGACCCACCGCTTCTTCCAGGCTGGCCGCGCGTCGTTCCTGGCGGACCTGCAAGCGACGCGCACCTACACCGACGTCACGGCGCAACTGGCCACGGCGAACACGCAAGTTGCCATGAGCCAGATCGATTTGTTCCTCGCCCTGGGTGGTGGTTGGGAAAGCGGACGAACGCAAGCGTCGAACTCCGGCAAACCCTGAGGCCGTTGCTATGCTTTGAAGTGTTGGAGGGGCGTTGGAGCAAAGCGCCCTTGCTTCGCACAAGGCTCGCGCAGGTCATGGGGAAACCAATAATGAAAAACCCTTATGCTCTCGGTTTCTGGTGCGCCGTCGTGGCGTTGGTGCTGCTTTCGGCCACCTATTTCTACGGCATTATGCTGACCCTCCAGATCGACAAGGCTCTGGTGTTTCTCGACAGCGCCACCGCGCTGATTGCCGTGATGTCCATCGCGGTAGTGGCCTGGGCTTCGGTCCAGAACCAGCGAACCAAAAAAAGACAACTCGAACAAGGCAAGACCCTGGTGCTGATCTGGGACACCAAGGTCGCGCTGCGCCGTGTCGAAACGGTGTTCGATCGCTATTTCTGGGGCAGCTACTGGCAACCGGGGCGCACGTTTCAGGAAGTCATGGGCGAATTGACCGGCACGCCGCTGGAAAAGAGCCTGGAGACCTTGAAAAAGCAATGCCTGGAGCTCGACAAGCAAGTGGCCGACGACGGCTGGCACTGGCTCAACAATGCGCGAGAACTGGCCGATGTCGCCACCGCCATGGCCCGCGAACGCTATCAGCTGGATTTCTGCGACCCGCGGGGGGAAGTGATGGGCGGGGCGGTGATCAATCGCGACTTTGAAGTATTGGTGTACACCTGGACCGCGCGGCTCAAGACCTTTGATCACCAGCTCGATGAGATCGAGGTTCAGTATTCCTGATTCTGTGTCGTCAGGTCTGACGCCATCGTCGGAACGCCATCGCGAGCAGGCTCGCTCCCACAGGAGTTCGCATTCCAATGTGGGAGCGAGCCTGCTCGCGATGGCGATCGCATGGACATCGAATACTTACCTGCAACGCAGCCCCATAGACACTCTTTCACCTTTAATCCTTGGGCCGTCCATCGCGCCTGATGCTACTCTGCATCCCACTTTCAGCGCTGTCGCGTCCGCAACCCGCCATGGGTTCAGGGAAGACGACTACACCTTAAACAACGGACATTGATTGGGTCATTCATGAATAAATCTGCAGGCGTGCTTCTGGGAATCGTCGTTGCCATCGGTGCTATCAGCGCTGGCGGTGCCTGGTACACCGGCACCAAGATTGAAGGGGTGGTGAACGCCTCCCTGGCTGACGCCAACCAGCAACTGCAAGCCGCGCTGGTCGGTCATAAAGGTACGGCGTCACTGGAACTGGTATCGCTGGAGCGCCACGTGTTCAGCAGCACCGCGCACTATCGCCTCAAGGGCGAGGGTGAAATGTTCGGCGAGGAGTCGGTCGAGCTGCTGTTTGTGGATCATATCGAACACGGTCCGCTGCCATTCTCGCGCCTGGTATCGCTGAAATGGTTGCCGGTCATGGCCACCAGTCACTACGAACTGGAAAAGACACCGCTCACCGAAAAATGGTTTGCCGCCGCCAAGGATGTCTCTCCGCTCAAAGGCGTGGTCAATATCGGCTACGACAATTCCACCAATGGCACGCTGGAAATGCTGCCGCTGGAAACGGCACTGGATGACAAGTCCAGCCTGAAGTTTTCCGGCCTGAAGCTCGATGTCGCTGCCAGCGCCCAGGCGCAGAAGGTCAAGGCCGACGGCTACATGGACAGCCTGAAGCTGATCACCGTTTCCGAAGATCAGGCACCGGTGCAGGTTGAATTGAACGGCCTGACCCTGGCCAGCAACCTGACCAAAAGCACCTACGGCTATTACACCGGCGAGAACACCGTCTCGCTGAGCAACAGCCAGACCACGTTCGGTCCCAAACAGTCAGTGCTGGGCCTCAAGAATTTCGAAATGAAGAACCAGACCGAAGAATCGGGCACCAGCGCCTCCGGACGTGCCGATTACAAGGTGGGTGAAGTGTCCTTGAACGGAAAGGCGGTCGGTTCGGCACAGATGGCGATGAGCCTGAAGAACCTCGACATTCCGGCAACGATGTCGCTGATGCAGATTTACCAGAGCAAGCTGCAACCTTACGAGCAGCTCGCCGCCGAGGCCGCCGAGGCGGGTCAGCCGGTGCCGGAACTGAAGCTGACCGACGCCGAAGAGACGCAACTGAAAACCGGTCTGGAGCAATTGCTGGCGGCAGGCCCGCAGGTGGCCCTGGAAAATCTCTCGTTCAAGACCACCAACGGCGAAAGCCGCGCCAACCTGGTGCTGGATCTGACCAAGCCGCAATCGATCGAATTGCCGACCGACCAACTGATCAGGCAGTTGATTGCGCTGTTGGACATCAATGTCCAAGTGTCCAAACCAATGCTGGTTGATGTGTTCACCGTGCAATCGCAAATCAACGGCCAGACCGATGCCAAGCTGATCGCCGATCAGGCCACCGCCACTGCCGACATGTTTGGCAGCATGGCCGTCGGCTCGCAACTGGCGAAACTGGATGGAAGCAACATCGTCAGCAAACTGCACTACGCCAACAATCAGGTCGAGTTCAATGGCCAGAAAATGACCGTCGAAGAATTTGTCGGTTTCGTCATGAGCAAATTTGCCGGCGCAGGCGAGATTCAATAAAACCGCAACCCTTCAGGAAACGCCCGGCCTCTGCGCAATGCTGGCGCCGGGCGTTTTGCTTTCTGCGGTTGATGCGGTCGACCCTATCCTCGTCACCGTGTTCAGATACGGCTGTAGGACGGTTCTGAGATGCACTGCTTCATTTAAAAAAACGGCGCAATTGTTCAAGGTTGCGCCAAATCCTGGTGCCACCCTATGAAAGCTCCAGCTATAGTTTGCACGCCGACGACGGCCCCACCCGCACAAGGTACTCCGGCATGACCCGATTGACCTCTCTGAACCCTTGGCTAGTGGCCATAGCAGTCGCCCTTTGCGTGCAATTGCCGGCGCAAGCGGCACCGGCGACACAGGCGACACAGGCAACCCAGGAGCGTTTTACCCTGAACATCCCAGGCGTGTCGGATGACCGGCTGTTCACGTCTGCCGCTGCCAGCGATGCCCCGGGCTGCGGCGGGCACAACGTTTCACCGGCACTGAGCTGGAATGCCGGCCCGACCGGTACGCTCAGTTACGCCATCGTCATGCACGATCCGGATGGCCAGAAAGGGCAGGGTGTCGATCACTGGGTGCATTACGGCATCAAAGCCACCACCCACCAGATTGCCGCCGGCGTCGGTGCCAAATCCACACTTGAAGGCGTGGCCGGCATCAACAGCAAAGGCACGGCCGGTTACGTCGGCCCTTGCCCGCCAGCTGGCGACAGCGCGCACCACTACGTCATCCAGATCTACGCCCTGGACCTCGCCCCGGACGCGTTGCCGGCAGGCCTGACCCGTGCGCAGCTGCTGGAAAGAATCAACGGTCATGTGCTGAAAAACAGCAGCGTGGTCCGGCGCTACCATCGCTGAAGCCTGATCACTTCAGCGGCTTTGCAGAAAGCTGAAGTGCGCGGCCTTCCGGGGATTTGGCATCCCTCCCCGAAAGCGCGCACTATCAGCCTGTAGTCGATGCGTTGGAGGATGCCGTGACAAAAAAAATCGACCGCATCGCCCAAATGCTCAACTGCCCGGAAAAGGGCGAGGAACTACGGCGAGCGATTACCGAGAGTCGCAAGGATTTTTTGCTGAATCAGCCGGACGAAGACATTGTTGAAGATGACATGCTTGAAGATGAAGGCTTCGAGGATGACGAAGACGATGATGAATACGACGAGTTTGATTGGACGACGGAATGAGAAAACCGCTTAGGCGGTTTTTTTGTGCCCGCAAAAAAGCCCCAGACCCCTAAGGCCTGAGGCTTTCTCGTTTCTATGGATGGAGCACGGGGCGGGATTCGAACCCACGCCCCCTGCCTTCGTAGTCCCGAAAGCCAATATTCAGAATCAAAGTCGAAATTGCCGGTAATCCTTCGGCGTATAGAAAAACGAACAAAGCTGTTCAGTATTTTATTCAAACGGTCGATACAGCTCGTGCCAATCAACAATAACGCCTTCGTGGACACGACCCGTTATGAATAAAAACCTCCGATTCAGCCACAAGATCCTCATTGTGGCGTCGCTGATCGTGGTAGCCGCCTTCGCGCTATTCACGCTGTACAACGACTACCTCCAGCGCAACGCCATTCGCAAGGATCTGGAAAACAACCTCCATGAAATGGGCGACATGACGGCGGCCAACATCAAGAACTGGTTTGACGGTCGCACGTTGCTGGTTGAAAACCTGGCGCAAAACGCGGCCTTGAACCCACAGATGGCCAGCATCACCACGTTGATGGCACAGAAAACCCTGGTGTCGAGCTTCCCCAGCACCTACGTCGGTACCGCAGCAGGCGAGTTCGCCATCCTGCCTGATGCGAAGATGCCGGATGGGTACGATGCTCGCACACGCCCCTGGTACAAGCTTGCCGAGGCCAGCAATACCGTCGCCATGACCGAGCCTTACGTCGAGATGGCCACTAACACGCTGGTGGTCTCCATGGTGGCGGCCATTCGCAAGTCAGGGCAGACCGTCGGCGTGGTCGGCGGTGATGTGAGCTTCGGTGCGCTGGTCGACATTATCGACAAACTGGATCTGGGCGGTGTGGGTTACGCCTTCATGGTCAGTTCCGATGGCAAGGTGTTGGTCCACCCCGACAAAAACATGCAGATGAAGACCCTGAGCGACCTCTTCCCGCAGGGTACGCCACGGATCAACGGCGAGTTGACCGAAGTCCAGGCCAATGGCCAGACCCGCATCGTCACTTTCGCCCCGATCAAGGGCTTGCCTTCGGTGAACTGGTACATCGGCCTGTCCATCGACAAGGACAAGGCCTTTTCCAGGCTCAGTGAATTCCGCGCGTCGGCTGTGATTGCCACCGTGATCGCCGTAGTCTTCATCATTGCCCTGCTGGGCATGCTGATTCGTCTGCTGCTGCAACCTCTGCAGGCCATGAGCAAGGCTATGGAAGATATCGCCGAAGGTGAAGGCGACCTGACCAAGCGCCTGGTCATTCATACCCAGGACGAGTTCGGCATTCTCGGGAACGCCTTCAACCGCTTCGTGGAACGGATTCACACCTCGATCCGCGAAGTCTCGTCGGCCACCGAGCAGGTCAACGAAGTGGCCCTGCGTGTCGTGAGCGCATCGAACGCTTCGATGGCCAATTCCGACGAGCAGGTCAACCGTACCAGCAGCGTTGCCGCCGCGATCAATCAACTGGGGGCTGCCGCCCAGGAAATCGCACATAACGCCGCGCAAGCTTCGCAACACGCAAGCTCCGCCCGCCACTTGGCCGAAGAAGGCCAGCAAGTGGTCAATCGCAACATTGAGGCCATGAACCGCCTCTCGGACCTGATCGTCACCTCCAGTTCGCACATCGAAACGCTGAACAGCAAGACGGTGAACATCGGTCAGATCCTCGAAGTGATCACCAGCATCTCTCAGCAAACCAACCTGCTGGCGCTCAACGCGGCAATCGAAGCGGCGCGTGCAGGCGAGGCAGGACGTGGCTTTGCCGTGGTAGCTGACGAAGTTCGCAATCTGGCCCACCGCACCCAGGAATCGGCGCAGCAGGTACAGAACATGATCGAGGAGCTGCAAGTCGGCGCCCGTGAATCGGTCAATACCATGGGTGAAAGCCAGCGCCACAGCCAGGACAGCGTGTCGATTGCCAATCAGGCGGGCGAGCGCCTGGGCAGCGTGACCCAGCGCATCGGTGAAATCGACGGGATGAACCAATCGGTGGCCACTGCCACTGAAGAGCAGACGGCCGTGGTCGACTCGATCAACATGGACATCAATGAAATCAACACGCTGAACCAGGAAGGCATGGAAAACCTGCAGTTCACCTTACGCGCCTGCTCGGACCTGGAACAGCAGGCCAGCCGCTTGAAGCATTTGGTGGGCAGCTTCCGGATCTGATGAGTTCCAGAGACAACAAAAAAAGCCCCAGACCTCGCGGTCTGGGGCTTTCTCGTATTTGCGTATGGTGCACCAGGCGGGATTCGAACCCACGACCCCTGCCTTCGGAGGGCAGTACTCTATCCAGCTGAGCTACTGGTGCAATGCGGGCGCCATGATACTCATATGCACCGCAGGCGTCCATGCTGCTGAATCGTCTGCGTTTTTCCAAAGCGTAACCTGTGTTTGCTACGTTGATCAGAAAAACGCAGCAAAAAAGTCGATTTCGTTCTTTTTTTCGAACGCCCTATTGTCCTTTACCCCCTTTGATCCTAGGATTCGTTTGAGATTTCAAACGCTCTTGTCTGGGTGCTGAACCGCACGAATCCAATACGTGCGCTATTTATGTGCTTCAGCCCGGTGAATGATTTCCCTGACGGCAGCCTACTGAGGCGCCTTTCTACAATCATAATTTGCTCCGCATCCATTGCGGTGCTGTTAAGGAAAGCCGACATGCAGCTTAAAGACACCCAGTTGTTCCGCCAGCAAGCCTTCATCGATGGCGCTTGGGTTGATGCGGACAATGGTCAGACGATCAAGGTCAACAACCCGGCAACGGGCGAAATTCTGGGTACTGTGCCGAAAATGGGCGCTGCCGAAACCCGTCGTGCCATCGAAGCCGCTGACAAGGCGCTGCCGGCTTGGCGTGCACTGACCGCCAAAGAGCGTGCGGGCAAACTGCGTCGCTGGTTCGAACTGATGATCGAGAACCAGGACGACCTGGCTCGCCTGATGACCCTGGAACAAGGCAAGCCATTGGCCGAAGCCAAGGGCGAAATCGTTTACGCCGCTTCCTTCATCGAGTGGTTCGCCGAAGAAGCCAAGCGCATCTATGGTGACGTGATTCCGGGCCACCAGCCAGACAAGCGCCTGATCGTGATCAAGCAGCCAATCGGCGTGACCGCAGCCATCACCCCGTGGAACTTCCCGGCCGCGATGATCACCCGTAAAGCCGGCCCGGCCCTGGCCGCCGGTTGCACCATGGTGCTCAAGCCTGCTTCGCAAACGCCGTTCTCCGCCTTCGCCCTGGCTGAACTGGCCCAGCGTGCCGGTATCCCGGCTGGCGTGTTCAGCGTGGTTTCCGGCAGCGCCGGCGACATCGGCACCGAGCTGACCAGCAACCCGATCGTGCGCAAACTGTCCTTCACCGGTTCGACCGAAATCGGTCGTCAACTGATGGCCGAATGCGCCAAGGACATCAAGAAAGTGTCCCTGGAACTGGGCGGCAACGCTCCGTTCATCGTGTTCGACGACGCGGACCTGGATAAGGCCGTCGAAGGCGCGATCATTTCCAAGTACCGCAACAACGGCCAGACCTGCGTCTGCGCCAACCGTCTGTACATCCAGGACGCAGTCTACGACGCCTTCGCCGAGAAGCTGAAAGTGGCCGTGGCCAAGCTGAAGATCGGCAACGGTCTGGAAGCCGGCACCACCACTGGCCCGTTGATCGACGAAAAAGCCGTGGCCAAGGTGCAGGAGCACATCGCTGATGCCGTTGCCAAAGGCGCCACCGTGCTGTCCGGCGGCAAGCCGATGGAAGGTAACTTCTTCGAGCCGACCATCCTGACCAACGTCCCGAACAACGCGGCCGTGGCCAAGGAAGAAACCTTCGGTCCATTGGCACCTCTGTTCCGCTTCAAAGACGAAGCCGATGTGATCGCGATGTCCAACGACACCGAGTTCGGCCTGGCCTCGTACTTCTATGCGCGTGACCTGGGCCGAGTGTTCCGTGTGGCTGAAGCCCTGGAATACGGCATGGTCGGCGTCAACACCGGGCTGATCTCCAACGAAGTCGCGCCGTTCGGCGGCATCAAGGCCTCGGGCCTGGGCCGTGAAGGCTCCAAGTACGGCATCGAAGATTACCTGGAAATCAAATACCTCTGCCTGGGCATCTAAGCCCGGCAAGGCATTGCTTCAAACGCAAAGGGCACGAGAGCGCTGACCCTTTGCGTGCTTCAAACGGAATTTTCTCTGTGGCGGGGAACGCTGTGGCAGTCGATCATCGCATGCTGCCCTGGTTGCCTCCTCGCTGCTTAATCCTTGAATCACGCCGACCGATGAGCGGCGAATGAGGAATGTATGAGCAAGACTAACGCTTCTTTGATGGCCCGCCGTACCGCTGCTGTTCCACGTGGCGTAGGCCAGATTCACCCGATCTTCGCCGAGTCCGCGAAGAACGCTACCGTGACCGACGTTGAAGGTCGCGAGTTCATCGACTTCGCCGGCGGTATCGCCGTGCTGAACACCGGCCACGTGCACCCGAAAATCATCGCCGCCGTGACCGAGCAACTGAACAAGCTGACCCACACCTGCTTCCAGGTACTGGCCTACGAGCCGTACGTGGAACTGTGCGAAAAAATCAACGCCAAGGTGCCGGGTGATTTCGCCAAGAAAACCCTGCTGGTCACCACCGGTTCCGAAGCCGTGGAAAACGCCGTGAAAATCGCTCGTGCCGCCACTGGCCGTGCCGGCGTGATCGCCTTCACCGGCGCTTACCACGGTCGCACCATGATGACCCTGGGCCTGACCGGTAAAGTCGTGCCTTACTCGGCCGGCATGGGGCTGATGCCAGGCGGTATCTTCCGCGCGCTGTACCCGAACGAACTGCACGGTGTGAGCATCGACGATTCGATCGCCAGCATCGAGCGCATCTTCAAGAACGACGCCGAGCCGAAAGACATCGCTGCGATCATCATCGAGCCTGTGCAGGGCGAAGGTGGTTTCTACGTCGCGCCGAAAGAATTCATGAAGCGTCTGCGTGCCCTGTGCGACCACCACGGTATCCTGCTGATCGCTGACGAAGTGCAGACCGGCGCTGGCCGTACCGGTACGTTCTTCGCCATGGAACAGATGGGCGTTGCTGCCGACCTGACCACCTTCGCCAAATCCATCGCCGGCGGTTTCCCGTTGGCCGGTGTGTGCGGCAAGGCCGAATACATGGACGCCATCGCTCCAGGCGGCCTGGGCGGCACCTACGCCGGTAGCCCGATCGCTTGCGCCGCGGCCCTGGCCGTGATGGAAGTGTTCGAAGAAGAGCACCTGCTGGACCGCTGCAAGGCAGTTGGCGAGCGTCTGGTCACTGGCCTCAAGGCCATCCAGGCCAAGTACCCGTCGGTAATCGGCGAAGTCCGTGCCCTGGGCGCGATGATCGCTGTCGAGCTGTTCGAAAACGGCGACAGCCACAAGCCGAACGCTGCCGCTGTGGCATCCGTTGTGGCCAAGGCTCGCGACAAAGGTCTGATCCTGCTGTCCTGCGGCACCTACGGCAACGTTCTGCGCGTCTTGGTACCGTTGACTGCGCCGGACGAGCAACTGGACAAAGGTCTGGCAATCATCGAAGAATGCTTCGCTGAACTCTGATCGCAAAGTGTGACCTGATCGACAAAAAACCCGCTTCGGCGGGTTTTTTCATACCTGCCAGAACAGATACGACGTATTGCTACTATTTCGAAGGAGCGGCATTGGATAAGGTTCGAGCATTGCCAGGGAGAGCTGTATGACAACTGTCATTTTACCCGCGGTTCCGAGAGTGCTGATTGCCGAGGCCGATCCCTGGTCCCGTGATCTGCTCAAGGAAGTGTTGTTGAACGTACGCTGTGACGCACGACTGGATCTGTGCGCCGACGGCCAGCAGGCGCTGGAGCTGCTGGCGGCCAATCCGTACGACCTGGTGATCGCCGACTGGGAACTGCCCGGTGTCGATGGCCTCAATGTGTTGCGCAGTATTCGCCAGCGCAAACGCAATCCTCCATTGCCATTCATCCTGATGAGCAGTCGCAACGACAGCGCCAGCGTACGCGAGGCGTTGCCGCTGGCGCCCACCGCCTACCTGACCAAGCCGTTGAACATGGAGAGCCTGACCCAGCGCTTGCAGGGGTTGCTGCTCAACGCCGGGGAAGAGGTGTCGTGCGAAGTGCCGGCGCTGGCACCGGGCATGACCTTGTCCGTATTCCTGGAGCGCCGTCGCGAACTGGCCGAGGGCGCGCCGCTCATGACCGACGTGCAGCTGGCGGTCAAGCGAAGCCTCAATCCTGATGGTCTGGATCTGACGGCGCTGGAAGACGAGATCCGCACGGACCCGCAGGTCACCGCCGTGCTGATCGCCGCCGCCAACAGCGCGGCCCAGCACCATGGTGCGGGCGTGCAAACCTTGGCTCAGGCGTTGCACCGACTGGGCACCGGACAAAGCATGAACCTGATTCTCGGGCTGGCCCTCAAGCGCAGTGCACGGCTCAGTGACCCGTCTCTGGCGGACTATGCCGAGCGTTATTGGGACTTGTCGTTGCACACGGCCGAATACGCGCGAACGCTGGCGCGCCTGCTCGATCTGGATCAGGCGCGGTGCTATTGCGCCGGTATGTTGCATCGACTCGGCGATCTGGCGTTGTTGCGCTGTTTGCAGGAGTGGAAGCAGGGCGGTGGCGAACTGGACGACCAGGAGGCGGTCGGAGAAGCGCTGGCCGAATTCAGTGCGGCCTACGGATCGGCGCTGCGCACCCGCTGGCGGCTGCCGCTGGAGCTGCGAGAGCTGATTGCGGCGACCTATCAGCTCGGTGGCGGGGTCTACTCCCGCGAAGCACTGGTGATGAACATGGCGGCGCAGCTGGCGCGCCTGAGCGAGCATGAGGGGCTTGAGGACCTGGCCAAAAGCCGCACGGCGCGCTTGCTCAAGATCGGCTTGCCGGAGTTGGTGCGTCTGCGCAAGAAATAAGGCTTACCTTGAAGGAGTTGGCTTGCCAGCGAACCCAGACAACTCGGTGAGTCAGATACACCGCCTTCGCTGGCAAGCCAGCTCCTCCAGGGGCGTTCAGGCCGTCACTATCCGGTTCTTGCCCTCACGCTTGGCCTGATACATCGCCGCGTCCGCGCGGGCAAACAGGCTGTCCACGTTTTCGTCCCCGGCGACCAGGCTGGTCAGCCCCTGGCTGACGGTGATGCCAAAGGTCTGGCCGTCATGCTTGAAGCTCAAACGCTGGATCTCCCGTTGCAGCCGCTCGGCCACTTGCAGGGCCATGTCTGGCGTGCAGCCCGGGAACACTGCGGCAAATTCCTCACCGCCAATGCGCCCGAACAGGTCGCCACGGCGTAACGCCGCACGTCCGCTTTCGGCGATGCGTTGCAGTACGGTGTCGCCTTCCTGGTGACCGTAGGTGTCGTTGATCACTTTGAAGTCATCGATATCCAGCATCAGGAACGACAGCGGCGTGCCCTGTTGCAGCGCCTTTTCGAATTCCTGATGAGCGCTTTCGAAGAAGTGTCGACGATTGCTGCTTTGGGTCAGGGCGTCGGTGGTCGCCAGGCGTTGCAGCTCGGTTTCCATCTGCTTCTTGTCGGTGATGTCTTCAGCGATGCCGACAATGATCACTGGCTGTCCCGGCTCGGCCTGGCGATTGATGAAGCATTTGTCGCTGAGCCAGCGAACCTGGCCGTCGGCGGCGATGATCCGGTATTCGCGGTCTTCGATCGCGCCTTTTTCCAGCACGTCCGCCAGGCTGCGCTCGGCATATTCCAGATCGTCGGGGTAAATGCTGTCGCGCCACTGGTTGTAATCGGACAGCAGCAGGTCAGCGGAGCGCCCGAAAATCCGCTCATAGGCCGGGCTGACGTACAGCACCTGGCGGGTTTCCCAGTTGAATGCCCAGAGTACGGCATTGACGCTCACCAGCAGGGTGCTGAACAACTGTTCGCGTTCGCTCAGTCGCGCCACTTCACCTTGAGCGTGCATCAGTGCCAGCAGGGTTTGCGCAGTCTCGGGCCACTGCGAAGGGGATGAGTCTTGTTGGTTTTTAATGACCATGGGAACAAATCTCAAAGGGCGTGCACCGCTCTGGATTCGAAAGCGGCCACAACGAAGCCCGCCTGGGTGGCGAAGTGTCTTTGAGAGGGAGGATTTGAAGCGAAGTTCCCGCATTTTGTGGCGAGGGAGCTTGCTCCCGCTGGGCGGTATTGGCGACGCGTTTTATTCGATTAAAACGCGTCGCCGATTATGCGTCTGCTGCGCAGCCGCGCGGGAGCGAGCTCTCTCGCCACAGTCAGGCAGCGGTCGGACGCAGGGAGTAGGTTTTGAGCTGGTTGGCGAAGTCACGCAGGGATTGAATCCCGCTGGCTTCGGCTTCGTGTACCCAATCCTTGATGGCGGCCAGCATGTCGTGACCATTTGAGCTGGTCTTGACCCAGATCTGCTGCAAGGCCAGGCGTTTCTCGTAAATTACCTTCAGTGCCTGGCTGTGCTCGAGCATGGTCTGGATGCGGACATGGTGTTTGTCGTCCAGCAGGCTGGTTTCACGCGAGAGCAACCGCTTGGCGCGGTGGAACTGGTGACGGACCGAGTGATCGACCTTTTCCAGCTCCTGCTTGACCAGCGGCCCGATCACCAATTTGCGGTACTGGGCCATGATCTGGAAGCGGTTGTTGAGGATCGCCATGGCGGTGTCCATGTCCAGGTTGCCTTTGCCTTCGACACGATGGGCAATCGGCGCAACCCGCTGGACCTTGGCCAGGCGCAGGAAGCTGAACACTTGAATCCAGGCCCAGCCCAGATCGAATTCCCACTTCTTCACCGACAGTTTTGCCGAGTTAGGGTAGGTGTGATGGTTGTTATGCAGTTCTTCACCGCCGATCAGGATGCCCCAGGGCACCAGATTGGTCGCCGCGTCACGGCATTCGAAGTTGCGGTAGCCGACGGCATGGCCCAGGCCATTGACCACACCGGCGGCCCACACCGGGATCCACATCATCTGGACGGCCCAGATGGTGATGCCGATGGTGCCGAACAGCAGCAGGTCGATGACGGCCATGATCGCCACACCCAGCAGCGGGAAGGGGGTATAGAGATGGCGTTCGATCCAGTCTTCAGGGCAGTTCTTGCCGTAGATGCGCAGGGTCTCGGGGTTTTCCGCTTCGGCGCGGTACAGCTCGGCGCCCTTGCGCAGAACGGTGGACAGACCCTTGATGACCGGGCTGTGCGGGTCATCCTCGGTTTCGCATTTGGCGTGGTGCTTGCGGTGGATGGCGGTCCACTCGCGGGTGTTCTGCGCGGTGGTCAGCCACAGCCAGAAACGGAAAAAGTGCTTCAGGCCGGCATTCAACTCAAGCGAGCGATGGGCTGAGTAACGGTGCAGATAGACCGTGACGCCGACGATTGTCACGTGGGTCATCAGCAGGGTGACTGCCACCAGTGACCAGGGCGACAAGCCGAGAAAACCTTCGTACCACATAGGCTATAGGGCCCTCGATAAAGAAAAAAACAGCCGGTGCATTATCACTAAGCCCACAGAGAAAACCAGTCGCCCTTTCAGATATGAGTGGCTGGATGTGTCTTTAACCTATAATCCCGTTTTTTGTATAGGGACATGGACAGCCTTATGTCTGCCAGCTATCGCGAAGCCTCGCGCGCAGCGCTGCTTTACCTCTTGCTTTCCTTGATATGGCTGCAGCTCAGTGGCTATTTATTGAACAGCTTCTTCGATAGTTCTGCCGAGCTTTCGCGATGGCAACTGATCAACGGTTATGTCTGGGTGGTGATCAGTGCCGGGTTGGTCTTCATTGCCCGGGCGCGATTGCTCCGTTGTCTCGGTATTGGGGCCAAATTGCGTGAGCGCCGTGAAGACCGAGAGCGACTGCGTCAGGCCGCCGCCGTGTTTGATTGCACCCGTGAAGGCGTGTTGGTCACCAATCACGAAGGGTTGATCGTCCATGTGAACCGGGCCTTCATCCAGATCACCGGTTATCAAAGCCAGGAAGTGCTGGGCCAGCGGCCCAGTTTGTTCAAGTCCGGCCGTCATCCGGCCGCCTTCTATCAGGCGATGTTCGCGACACTCGACAGTAACGGCGAGTGGAGCGGAGAAATCTGGAACCGTCGAAAAAGCGGCGAAATCTATCCGCAATGGCAGACCATCCGCATCGTTCACGACGAGCGGGGACGGCGTAGTCATTACGTGGCAGTGTTTTCCGACATCAGCGCGATCAAGAACTCCGAACACGAACTGATGCACCTGGCGCATCACGATCCGTTGACCGATCTGCCCAACCGCCTGCTGTTCACCGATCGCGCCGAACAGGCGCTGGCTTCGGCACAGACTCACAAGCGTGGCTGCGCACTGCTGATGGTCGATCTGGATCACTTCAAGATGATCAACGACAGCCTCGGACACACCATCGGCGACCAATTGCTCAAGGCGGTGGCGGAGCGTCTAGACGCGATGTTCGGGCCGGGTATTACCCTGGCGCGGCTTGGGGGCGATGAGTTTGCCGTGCTGGCCGAGAGCTGCCCGCAACTGGTTCAGGCCGCGGCGCTGGCCCAGCGGATCATCGATGGCCTCAAAGAACCGTTCTTTATCGACGGGCATCAGCTGTTCATGAACACCAGCATCGGCATCAGCCTGTTCCCCGGCGATGCTTTGAGCACTGAGCAATTATTGCGCAACGCCGACTCGGCGCTGTTCAAGGCCAAGAGCGCCGGTCGCAATGGCTATGCCCTCTACACCGAAGAATTGACGGCCCACGCCCAGCAACGGGTCGAGCTTGCATTCGAATTGCGTCGCGCGCTGGAGCAGCAGCAATTGCGGGTTTACTACCAACCGGTCCATGACTTGCCCACCAGCCGCTTGATCGGTGTCGAGGCGCTGGTGCGCTGGGAGCATCCCGAGCGGGGATTGGTGTCGCCGGCTGAATTCATTCCCGTCGCCGAACGCACCGGCCTGATTGCCGAAATCGACGCCTGGGTCATGCAGCAAGCGTGTCAGCAGATGTGCCAGTGGCATCAGGCCGGCGTGGTGTTGTCATTCGTCGCGGTGAATGTTTCATCGCGGCTGTTCGCCGGTCGTGAGCTGTACCAGCAAGTGGCCCAGGTGCTGCGCGAAACCGGACTGGACCCGGCTTATCTTGAGCTGGAGGTCACCGAGAGCGCGGTGATGGAAGATCCCGAGGTCGCGCTTGAGCAAATGCACAGACTGCGCGAGTTGGGTGTACGGCTGGCCATCGATGATTTCGGCACCGGTTATTCGTCGCTGCTGCGGCTCAAGCGCCTGCCGGTACAGAAACTCAAGATCGATCAGGGTTTTGTCGCCGGGCTGCCGGGGGACGAAGACGACGCGGCCATTGTGCGGGTGATCATTGCCCTGGCGCACAGCATGGGAATGCAGGTGCAGGCCGAGGGGATCGAGCAGGTCGAACAGGCGTCATTCCTGCTTGAACACGGCAGCCATCTGGGCCAGGGATACTGGTTCGGGCGGCCGGTGCCTCCCGGACAACTGAATTGGGTGCATGCACCGTCAATCCGTTAAGAATCTGTTGCGCAAAACCTGTAGGAGCGAGCTTGCTCGCGATGGTGGCAGAAGTGCCGCGTTCATCCAGGCAGCCCTGGTTTTCGTTCGCGTCCATCGCGAGCAAGCTCGCTCCTACAGAATTCCCCCCGCAAACCCTTGCCCATCAAATAATGTCTTCTGGTTATATAAACATTCTTAAATAGTCTTTTTAAGAATATCTGCGCCTCTCTACTATTGGTCTCACGCCGTAAGCAGTGCCGCCACTGCCAGGCAACCTCTCAGTCGAAGGAGCAGCACCATGAGCGCATCTCTACGTAGCGTTGACGGCCAGGACGAAGCAACCATCCTGCGTGAAATCCAGAGCGCCCTGCGCGATCTGCGTTTTGGCGCAGTGGAAATCACCGTCCACAACGCCCAGGTGGTTCAGATCGAACGCAAAGAAAAATTCCGCTTGCAGCAACCGGGCAACAAACCGGGCTGAAGCGAAACCAATCAAAAGATCACAGCCTGCGGCAGTTCCTGCGGGGGATTGTGTGGGAGCTGCCGCAGGCTGCGATCTTTGAGCAAGCATCCGATTCCAGATCATAAAAAAAGCCAATACCCAAGAATTCCAGGAGCTTTCACCATGTCGTCGATTCGTCAGTTCGCTTTGGCCGCCCTGGCCAGTGCCCTCTTTGCCGGTTCCGCGGTAGCCAAGGATTACGAGTTGCTCAACGTGTCGTACGACCCGACCCGTGAGCTGTATCAGGACTACAACGCTGAATTCATCAAGTTCTGGCAGAAGGACCATGCCGGCGACACCGTGAAGATCCAGCAATCTCACGGTGGTTCGGGCAAGCAGGGGCGGGCGGTGATCGACGGTCTGCGTGCCGACGTCGTGACCCTGGCGCTGGCCGGCGACATCGATGAAATCGCCAAACTCGGCAAGACCCTCCCGGCCGACTGGCAAAAACGCCTGCCGGAAGCGAGCACGCCTTACACCTCGACCATCGTGTTCCTGGTGCGCAAGGGCAACCCCAAAGGCATCAAGGACTGGGGCGACCTGATCAAGAATGACGTGTCGGTGATCACCCCGAATCCGAAAACCTCCGGCGGTGCACGCTGGAACTTCCTCGCCGCCTGGGCCTATGGCCTGAAAGCCAATGGCGGTGACGAAGCCAAGGCCAAGCAATACGTTCAAACCCTGTTCAAGCATGTGCCTGTGCTGGACACCGGTGCTCGCGGTTCGACCATCACCTTCGTCAACAACGGTCAGGGTGACCTGTTGCTGGCCTGGGAAAACGAAGCCTTCCTGGCGCTGAAAGAAGACGGCGGCGCTGACAAGTTCGACATCGTTGTGCCTTCGCTGTCGATCCTTGCCGAGCCGCCGGTGGCCGTGGTCGACAAGAACGCCGAGAAAAAGGGCAACGAGCAGATCGCCGAAGCCTACCTCAAACACCTGTACAGCCCGGCTGGCCAGGAAATCGCGGCGAAAAACTTCTATCGTCCACGTGACAAGGAGGTGGCCGCCAAGTACGCCAACCAGTTCCCGAAACTGGAACTGGTCACCATCGATAAAGACTTCGGCGGCTGGAAAACCGCGCAACCGAAATTCTTCAACGACGGTGGCGTGTTCGACCAGATCTACCAGGCGCAATAACCTGAAGTAGACCTGACAACCGGCCGGATGCCTGTCAGTTAAGGGGCGCAACGTGTGGGAGCGAGCCTGCTCGCGATGATGGCGGTACATACAACAGGGATGTTGGCTGGCCCACCGGTATCGCGAGCAGGCTCGCTCTCACAGAAGTTGCGGTGTTCAAGCCCTTAACCGACCGGCTCTGGCCAACGGGCCCCGATCCTGGCGACGGGGCTTTGCGCATTCTCAACCAAGGACTTTTATGTCGCGTCGTATCTCCCCCGTCATACCCGGCTTCGGGCTGACGCTGGGCTACACCTTGGTGTACCTCAGCCTGATTGTGCTCATACCGCTGGCGGCAATGTTCGTGCATGCCGCTCAACTCACCTGGGATCAGTTCTGGGCAATCATCTCCGCGCCACGGGTGCTGGCGGCGTTGAAGCTCAGCTTCGGCACCGCGCTCTATGCGGCGATTATCAACGGCATCATCGGCACGCTGCTGGCCTGGGTGCTGGTGCGCTATACCTTCCCTGGGCGCAAAGTCATCGATGCGATGATCGACTTGCCCTTCGCATTACCCACCGCAGTGGCCGGTATTGCCCTGACCGCTTTGTACACCCCCACCGGTTTGGTCGGTCAGTTCGCAGCCGATCTGGGGTTCAAGATCGCCTACACCCCCCTGGGCATCACCCTTGCCCTTACTTTTGTGACACTTCCATTCGTAGTACGTACCGTACAACCTGTACTGGCCGATATTCCTCGTGAGGTGGAAGAAGCGGCGGCGTGCCTGGGGGCAAAACCGTTGCAGGTTTTCCGCCATATTCTGGTGCCGGCATTGTTGCCAGCCTGGCTGACCGGTTTCGCCCTGGCCTTTGCCCGTGGGGTCGGCGAGTACGGTTCGGTGATTTTCATCGCCGGCAACATGCCGATGAAAACCGAGATCCTGCCGCTGCTGATCATGGTCAAACTCGACCAGTACGATTACACCGGCGCTACCTCCATTGGTGTACTGATGCTGGTGGTTTCCTTTGTCCTGCTGCTGCTGATCAACTTGCTGCAGCGCCGTATCGAAACCCCATAAGGAGGCGCACACATGTCCCAATCGTCCATTGCTGCCGCCTCTTCGGCCAACGCTGCCCGTCGTGGCAGTGCGACTTCGCGGCGCGTCCTGATCGGCCTCGGCTGGCTGATTTTTGCGCTGTTCTTGTTGCTGCCGCTGTTCATCGTGGTGTCCCAGGGCCTGAAGAATGGCCTGGGTGCGTTCTTCACCGCGATTTTTGAACCGGACGCGCTGTCCGCGCTGAAACTCACGGTGATCGCCGTGCTGATATCGGTGCCGCTGAACCTGGTGTTCGGTGTCAGCGCCGCCTGGTGCGTGAGCAAATACTCGTTCCGTGGCAAGAGCATGCTGGTCACGCTGATCGACCTGCCATTCTCGGTGTCGCCGGTGATCGCCGGTCTGGTCTACGTGCTGATGTTCGGCGCCCAAGGGCTGTTCGGCCCGTGGTTGCAGGACCACGACATCCAGATCGTCTTCGCCTTGCCGGGTATCGTGCTGGCGACGATTTTTGTCACCGTGCCGTTCGTGGCCCGTGAACTGATCCCGCTGATGCAGGAGCAGGGCACCCAGGAGGAAGAGGCCGCGCGTTTGCTCGGGGCCAATGGCTGGCAGATGTTCTGGCACGTCACGGTGCCCAACATCAAATGGGGCCTGATCTACGGCGTGGTGCTGTGTACCGCGCGGGCCATGGGTGAATTCGGTGCGGTGTCGGTGGTTTCCGGGCACATTCGCGGGGTGACCAACACCTTGCCGCTGCACGTCGAGATCCTCTACAACGAATACAACCACGTGGCCGCGTTCGCCGTGGCGAGCCTGTTGCTGATCCTGGCGCTCTTCATCCTGCTGCTCAAGCAGTGGAGCGAAAACCGTATTAACCGCCTGCGCGCCAGCGCCGCGGAGGAATAATTCATGTCGATCGAAGTGCGTAACGTCAGCAAGAATTTCAATGCGTTCAAGGCGCTGGACAACATCAGCCTGGACATCCAGAGCGGTGAACTGGTGGCGCTGCTCGGCCCGTCCGGTTGCGGCAAGACCACGCTGCTGCGGATCATCGCCGGTCTGGAAACCCCGGACCAGGGCAACATCGTGTTCCACGGTGAAGACGTTTCCGGCCACGACGTGCGTGATCGCAACGTCGGTTTCGTGTTCCAGCATTACGCCTTGTTCCGCCACATGACGGTATTCGACAACGTCGCGTTCGGCCTGCGCATGAAGCCCAAGAACCAGCGCCCGAGCGAAAGCCAGATCGCGACCAAGGTCCACGAACTGTTGAACATGGTGCAACTGGATTGGCTGTCGGATCGCTACCCGGAACAACTGTCCGGTGGCCAGCGTCAGCGGATCGCCCTGGCCCGTGCCCTCGCGGTGGAGCCAAAGGTACTGCTGCTCGACGAGCCGTTCGGCGCCCTCGACGCCAAGGTCCGCAAAGAACTGCGCCGCTGGCTGGCGCGCCTGCACGAAGACATCAACCTGACGTCGGTGTTCGTGACCCACGACCAGGAAGAAGCGATGGAGGTCGCCGACCGCATCGTGGTGATGAACAAGGGCGTGATCGAACAGATTGGCTCACCGGGCGACGTCTACGAAAACCCGGCCAGCGATTTCGTTTATCACTTCCTCGGCGATTCGAACCGTCTGCATCTGGGCGAAGACAATCACGTGCTGTTCCGTCCGCATGAAGTGTCGTTGTCACGGCATGAACTGGAAGATCACCATGCGGCCGAGGTGCGCGATATCCGTCCATTGGGCGCGACCACGCGGGTGACCCTGAAGGTCGAAGGGCAGAGCGATTTGATCGAAGCCGAAGTGGTGAAGGACCACGACAGCCTGATCGGGCTGGCCAAGGGCGAGACGCTGTTCTTCAAGCCGAAGGTCTGGCAGAAGGTCGCCAACCTCTAAAGCAAGAGCATCGCGAGCAGGCTCGCTCCCACAGGGTTCGGTGTCGGTCACAGATTTTGTGCTCAACACCGATCCATCGTGGGAGCGAGCCTGCTCGCGATTGCGATCTAAACAGCCGCACGCTTCGGATTGACCCGCACACCCCCCGCCCGTGCCTCGATCTGCTCTTTCAGCTCATGGCGCATCCCCAGCAAAAACGCCAGTTCAGCCACCACAAACAACGGCCCGACAATCAACCCCGTCACGTCATCGAAGAACGCCGGTTTGCGCCCTTCGTAGTGATGGCCGACAAACTGAATCGCCCAACCCACCACAAACATTCCAATGCCGCTGGCCAGCCAGATGCCAGTGCTTTGCTGCGCCAGCGCATGACCGGCCCAGACACACAACCCCAGCAACACCGTCATCAGTACGCCAAGGCGTAACTCCAGCCGCAGGTAAAACCACGCCGAAGCCAACGACACCAGCACCGCCGGTGAAAGCCAGCCCCCGGCCCATTGCGGACGAGACAGCAGCACAGCCACCGCCAGCACAATCAGCGGAATGCCGATGAAGTGGGTGGCGATGTTGCGCGGGTCACGGTGGTACGCGGCGTATTGACTGAGATGGTCAACGAGGCTTTTCATTGTTATTCCTCCTGTAGGGTGATTGATCATGCCCCGGGGCCATTGCTCACTCTGTCAGCCAGGCGACAATCTCTAGGAGTTTTCATGGATATGCAGGTCTGGCGTCCACGCCTGATGCACGGTCAGTGGTTCAGTCATTTGCCTGTTTCCTTTCAGGATAGTCTGCTGGCCGTCGCCAGGGTCCGGCGCCTGTCGCCGGGCCAGCGCTTGTTCAAGCGGGGTGATCCGCCCTGTGGTCTGTACGCGGTGCTCGAAGGTGCCGTGCGCATTGGCACGGTCAGCGAGCAAGGCAAGGAAGCGTTGCTCAGCCTGGTGGAGGCGCCGCACTGGTTCGGCGAGATTTGTCTGTTCGATGGTCAGGCGCGTACCCACGATGCGTTCGGCCTGGGCAACTGCACCCTGTTGCACATCCCGCAAATGGCGCTGCAAAAGTTACTCGACGAACAACCGGAGTACTGGCGGCAACTGGCCTTGCTCATGAGCCAGAAACTGCGCCTGACCTTCATCCACCTCGAACAGCTGAGCCTGATGCCGGCCTCGACGCGGCTGGCCCATCGCTTGTTGATGATCGCCCACGGCTACGGCGAGATCGACCCGCCACGCCTGCGCCTGCAACTGCCCCAGGAGCAACTGGCTTCAATGTTGTCGTTGTCGCGCCAGACCACCAATCAAATGCTCAAGGATCTGCAAGGGCAGGGGATTCTGAATCTGGGCTACGGCGAGATCGAAATCCTCGATATCGAACGGTTGCGGGCGCTGGCGATCTTTTAAAGGTGGGCTTTATCCCCGAACACGCCTAGCCTGTGCTGACGACAATCGAGGTGTGCCAAATGCGTGTCCTGTTAGTGGAAGACGAACCCGAGACCGCCAAGCGCCTGGCCAATGGCCTGAGCGAGGCCAGTTATGCGGTGGATGTGGCGGTCAACGGAATGGACGGCCGGCGCTTCATTGAGTCCGGCGAATACGAGCTGATCATCCTCGACGTCATGCTGCCGGGGCTCAATGGCTGGCAGTTGCTGCAACAGATCCGCAAGCTCGGTGAAACGCCGGTGCTGTTCCTCACCACCAGGGACGGCATCGAGGATCGCCTGCGCGGGCTGGAGCTGCATGAAGATGACTACCTGCTCAAGCCGTTCGCCGTGAGTGAGCTGGTGGCACGGGTGCGCAAGTTGTTGCGGCGGGGTCAGGGGCGGTAGTGATTTCTGTGGTGCCTGAACAATCGCTATCGCTGGCAAGCCAGCTCAGTGGCTTGTGTGAATCCTAAATGTCTGGTCAACCGAAAAGCCTGTGGGAGCTGGCTTGCCAGCGAAGAGGCCGGCAAAACCAGCGAAGATTTCAACGTCCTTAACGCAACCCATCCCGAAACTGCCCCGGCGTCATCCCGGTCCAGCGCTTGAATGCGCGGCTGAAACTGCTGGTATCGGCAAACCCCAGCAAATAACTGACCTCGCTCAGCGAAACCTGGGGATCACGCAGGTGCAGCAGCGCCAGGTTCTCGCGGCTTTCATTGAGCAGCGTATCGAACCGACAACCCTCATCCGCCAGATGCCGTTGAAGGCTGCGCAAGCTCAGGTGAAGGGCCTTGGCGATGTGCTCGGCGCTGGGTTCACCTTCCGGCAATTGCTCTTCTATGGCATCGCGGACCTTGCGCTCCCAGGTCAACGGCTTGAGTTGCGCCAAAGCGCGCTTGAGCACGGTTTCGTTGTGTTCGGCCAGTTCCGGGTTGGCGTCGTCCAGGTGACTGTCGAAGTCAACGAGGGCGAATTCCAGTCGGTCTTCGTCGGTGCCGAAGTGCACGGGTGAGCGGAAGACTTTGTGCCATTGATGCGAGTCTTCAGGTTCCGGCCGACGCAGGTAAACCGCCAGCGGGGCATAGTCGCGGCCCAGGCGATTGCGACAGGTGCGCACATAAATCGCCATGAACGCATCAATGGCCTCGTAGGCCGGGGCCGGATTGCCGATCGGAACTTTCAGGCGGAAGCGGTAACGATCCTCGCCGCGGGTCAGTTCCAGTTCCAGGGCATCGCTGACCACCTGGTGATAGCGCACGATGCGCTCGAACACTTCGCGCAAACTGCCGCTGGCCACCAGTGCATAACCGAGGGCGTGAAAGGTGGTGGGGCTGACGAAGCGGGAGACGCGCAGGCCAATCGCCGGGTCGCCGCTGGCCTGCACCGCGAGTTCCCACAGGCGCGTGGTACCGGATAACGGGTATCGGGCGTTCGGGTCGTCCATCCATTGCGGATCGAGCCCGGCCTGGCGACACAGGGCGGTGCTGTCGAGGCCCAGGGCGTCGAGTTGCTTGCGCAGGGCGCGGGTCCAGCTGGCGAGGGAGGTCGGTTCAGTCATGCTGATTGGCGCTTCCGGTCAACAGGTTGGCGTTCACGGCTACCGCTTCGGGAGTGTGAAGCGGGCAGGATGCGAACATCAATAACCAGAGGATGGAAGCATGCACGGTACTTCTGCAAGTCCCCAACGACTGAATGCAGCGCAGCGATCAGCGCATATTCGTGAAGTGGTATTGGCCAAGGGCGTCGAACTGCGTCAGCGCTACCCGATACTCAAGCATCAGGACGCGCTGGGCGCGGGCATCCTGGCCTTCGCCTTGGCCGGGATGATCGGTTCGGCGGCGCTCTACATCACCGGGCACATGGCCTGGTGGGCGTGCCTGCTGCTCAATGCGTTCTTCGCCTCGTTGACCCACGAACTTGAGCACGACCTGATCCATAGCATGTACTTCCGCAAACAGCGGGTGCCGCACAACCTGATGATGGGCCTGGTCTGGCTGGCGCGACCCAGCACCATCAACCCCTGGATTCGCCGTCACCTGCACCTCAACCACCACAAAGTCTCCGGCTCCGAGACCGACATGGAAGAGCGTGCGATCACCAATGGCGAGCCTTGGGGTTTGGCGCGGCTGCTGATGGTCGGCGACAACGTCATGTCGGCGTTCATCCGCATGCTGCGGGCCAAGACCTGGGCCCACAAATTCAGCATCATCAAACGCACGTTGAAGGTCTATGCGCCGTTGGCGCTGGTGCATTGGGGGGCGTGGTACGCGTTTCTCGGCTTCCACGCCGCAAACGGCATCGCGCATCTGCTGGGCACCCCGATTGAATGGTCGGCGACCACGCTGTCGGTAATGAGCGTGATCGACATCGCGGCGGTGGTGATCATCGGCCCGAACGTGCTGCGCACGTTCTGCCTGCACTTCATCAGCTCGAACATGCACTACTACGGCGACATCGAGCCGGGGAACGTGATGCAGCAATGCCAGGTGCTGAACGCCCGGTGGCTCTGGCCGTTGCAGGCGTTCTGCTTCAACTTCGGCAGCAGTCATGGCATCCATCACTTTGTGGTGAAGGAACCGTTCTACATTCGCCAGCTGACCGTGCCGGTGGGGCATAAGGTGATGCGGGAAATGGGGGTTCGGTTTAATGATTTCGGCACGTTTGCGCGGGCGAACCGGTTTGTGCGAAAGGAAGAACTGAACGCAGAGAAGGTGCGTGCGGCTCAGGCTTGATGGTCGATTGGGAGGGCGCCTTAAACGGCATCAACCGCTAAAAAGGTCGATGCCGTGAAACCACCTGTCAGTTTCAGCCTGCAGCGGCGGGGGTGCGCCAGTCATCAGAGCTTTCGGTATTGCCGATTTTGTGTTCCCAGGTGATTTTTCGGTAGCTGAACTCCACGTCTTCCATCTGCGTCAAGTGCGCGGTCGTCTGGTCCTGGCAGTTATGCATATAGCCCTTGATGTTGACGATGATCGCGTCTTCAAGTTTCGTGATGTAGTAGAGCTCTCGAGAAGATGTCGCCGAGGTGCGGTACCAGTTGATGGTAACTTCCTTCAAGAGTTCGCCGGTAGTCAATGCTTGCATCAACAGTGGCGAGGTTTTGTCGCACACCTTAGAGATTTTGAACGGTTTGTGAACGCGTTGACCGGTCGGTTGGCCTGATTGCGGATCGCGAGGAATGATCACTTCGTGGCTGAAGGCCTGAATCATAATCTCGTCTTCATGACCTTCCTGGTAGATATTGCCGACCGACTCAACGGTGAAAGCTCCTTCAGTGATATTACCCATCGTCGTACCCTTGATGGTCATATAGGCGGGCATAGCCATGGATACTCTCCTTGCTGAAATTAGGGAACCCACAGGCTTTATTGCGTCGTGGGTTCCAAAGCTACGATCAAGGTTTATGCCAGTTAAATTAAATTCCCTATTTATCAGGCTTATACAGAGAAAAACGAATTTTCAGTTCCTGATTGATACAGATGGTGTCGGTGAAAAGTGCGCAAAAAGTTGCACAGATCTGCACAACTTCTTGCGCACGTGTCTGTGTGTGATGAAATACAAGCCCTGCAGAAATTCATCTACAGGGTTGTCCACAATTTAACGTGCAATTTTTTGCGCACTCTACGCAGTTCGCTATTAAGTTGTTTCTTCGCAAAAAATACAGTTTAAGGAATTTTCCTAGCGGGTTCTCGGAATAGTCCTACACCTTCATTTGTCACAATGATCGTAATATCTCCCGAATGATTCGCTTCATCCATTTCACTCGCTCCGGCATGCTCTGAAATTGCCGGGTGAGGTGAATTGAATTAGAACAAATCACTATTTCTCAATTGCTTAGATATAGGTTGATGTTTTTCTGTGTTTTGATGAAAGGCGCGATCTTTATGGCTTTCTAAATAAAATTCGTTGGGGCATCGGCGTGGAATAAATTCGCAGGCGTGTCCATGAATACAGCACGCTCGCAGTGATGGCGTTAAAGCGCGGCAATTTTTATCAAAGGGTATGGATGTCCTACTCCAGTGAACTTTCTGCTTACTATCTTGAACTCGCAAAAACCTCTATTTCCAATGAGGCTTTTGCGGGCGAGGACGTTCGTTTTTCCAGCGAATATGAAGCGTTGGAGAGCGAGCTGGGTAAAGCCCAATCCATCCATGAGAGCGGCCAGACCGATTGGCGGAAAGTCTGTGAAAACAGTGAAACCCTGCTGCGCACCCAGTCCAAGGATTTACGCGTTGGGGCTTGGCTGACCTGGGGTCTGTACCGGTGCGAGTCCTTCCCCGGGTTATTGGCTGGCCTCGGATTTCTGCGCTATCTGTGTGAGAACCACTGGAGTGAGATCCACCCGGGCAAGTCACGCACCCGCACCGCGGCTCTCACCTGGCTGGTGACGCGCCTTGAGCAGGTGCTAGGTGAAAATATCGCGATCAAAGAACAGTTGCCGCTGTTTTGTCGTCTGGTCGAACACCTTGAGGGTCTTGATGCTGCATGTACCGAGCATTTGGGCGATGACGCGCCACTGCTGTTGCCGATTTGCCGTCGTCTGAAAAACAGGGTCCAACGCGCCGCCGACAGCCCGTCGGAGACCGGCCTGGTGGGGGCTGCGGTTGCGCAGGTCAAACAGGTTGCTACGCAGTTGTTCGCGCCTGGCGCGCCAATCGATAACGAGAAAGAGGCTCAAAAGGCCTTGCGGGCTCAGTTGGAAAGCGCCCGTCCGTTGTGTGCCTGGTGGCTTAAGCAAAAAGCCACTGATGTGCGCGCCTTGCGCCTCAATCGCACGCTGTCGTGGCTGTCCATCGACGCGATTCCCGAGCGCGACGCCGAGCAGATTACCGTGATGCGCGGGCTGCTGGTGGACAAACTCAAGCACTATCAGGATCGCTATGATCAGGGCAAATACGCAGACCTGCTGGTTGACCTGGAGGCAAGCCTGGCAAACGCGCCCTTCTGGTTCGATGGCCAGCGAATGGTCTGGGAATGCTTGCAAGGACTGAACGCTGAATTGGCCATGCGCGAGGTGGAAGTGCACTTCGCGCTTTTGATCCGGCGTCTGCCCGGCATCATCGAACTGCGTTTCCACGACGGTACACCGTTCGCCGATCCCGCCACCCGCGCCTGGATCAGTGCCAATGTCATGCCGCATCTGCAAACCGCCAGTACGCCGCGCAAGGTTGAAGCAACCGACACCCTGCCGGCCTGGGAGCTGGCCATGGAGGAAGCCCTGCCGATCCTGCGCAAGGACGGCCTCAAGGCTGCCGTGCAGATCCTCAAGCAGGGCCTGCAAAGTGCCCACGGCGGGCGCGAACGCTTCTTCTGGCAGTTCGCCCTCGCGCGGCTGTGTTTCATGGCCAAGAAATACGAAGCTGGCCAAGAACCAGCTCGAAACCCTCGATCAGACATTACAGGACTCAGGCGTGCACGCCTGGGAGCCCTGATCTTGTGCTCGAAGTGCTGCACTTGCTGCACAGCTGCTGCGAGTTGTTACCGCAGAACCATGCTGTGCGTGAGCGCAAGGAAGAGGTTTATCGCAGGTTGTGCCACCTCGACCTCGAAGTGGTACTCCAATAGGCCCCAGGGCCACAACCGCAAGGAGAAAAGCCATGGCCAAAGAAGGCTCGGTAGCCCCCAAGGAACGCATCAACGTCACCTTTCAAACCCTGCCACCTGGCGGCGCTCAGGAAGAGATCGAACTGCCGTTGAAGCTACTGGCAATCGGTGACTACACCCACCGCAAGGACGATCGCAAAGTCGAAGATCGCAAGCCGATCAGCATCGACAAAGATGACCTTCGACGAAGTGCTGGCAAAGCAGGAGTTGGAGCTGACCTTGAGCGTGCCGAACCGTCTTCAGGAAGACAGCGGCACTGAAGAACTGGCGGTGAAACTGCGCGTCAACTCGATGAAGGACTTCAACCCGGCCTCGCTGGTCAAGCAGGTGCCCGAACTGAAAAAACTGATGGACCTGCGCGACGCGCTTGTGGCCCTCAAAGGCCCGCTGGGTAACGCGCCTGCGTTCCGCAAAGCCATCGAAGGCGTGCTCGCCGACGATGAGTCCCGCGGTCGCGTACTGGGTGAGCTGGGCTTGAACACCGCAGCCCAGGACGCCTGAGTCCCCATCAGCCAAGGAAGCCAAGACAATGACCACTAGTGCAGCGCAGCAGAACAGCAACGAGAACCGCGAATACAGCATTCTCGACAGCATCATCGCCGAAACCCGCCTGACTCCGGCCGACGAAGCCTACGACATCGCCAAGCGCGGTGTGTCGGCCTTCATTGAGGAGCTGCTCAAACCGCAGAACAACGGTGAGCCGGTCAAGAAAGCCATGGTTGACCGCATGATCGCCGAGATCGATGCCAAGCTCAGCCGTCAGATGGACGAAATCCTCCACCACCCGGACTTCCAGTCTCTGGAATCATCGTGGCGTGGCCTGCAGTTGCTGGTCGAGCGCACCAATTTCCGCGAAAACATCAAAATCGAAATCCTCAACGTCTCCAAGGACGACCTGCTGGACGACTTCGAAGATTCGCCGGAAGTGATGCAGTCGGGTCTTTACAAGCACGTCTACACCGCTGAATACGGTCAGTTCGGTGGTCAGCCGGTGGGCGCAATCATCGCCAACTACTTCATGTCCCCAAGCTCGCCGGACGTGAAATTGATGCAGTACGTGTCCAGCGTGGCCTGCATGTCCCACGCACCGTTCATCGCTGCGGCCGGCCCGAAATTCTTCGGTCTGGACAGTTTCACTGGTCTGCCGGACCTGAAGGACCTGAGGGATCACTTCGAGGGCCCGCAATTCGCCAAATGGCAGAGTTTCCGCCAGTCGGAAGACGCCCGTTACGTTGGCTTGACCGTGCCGCGTTTCCTGCTGCGTAACCCATACGATCCGGAAGAAAACCCGGTCAAATCGTTCGTCTACAAAGAAACCGTCGCCAACAGCCACGAGCACTACCTGTGGGGCAATACCGCGTACCTGTGGCGTGACCAGCGTTTGTATCAGCTGTCCAAGGACCATTCACTGCAACAACAACTGATCGACGAACAGCTCATGAGCGCGGAACAGGCCAAGGACCATCCCGCAGCGCATGCCCTGACCCGTGCGGTCGGTGCGGCCGCGCAATTGACCCTGGATGTACTGGAACTTGAGGTGTATCCCGGCGATGCGTTTTTGCTCTGCAGCGATGGTTTGTACAACGGGTTGAGTATCGACGCCTTGTGCAGCGCCTTGAGCCTGACGGCTCCCCATGTTGCCTTGGCGCGTCTGTTCGACGGGGCTCTGCGAGGCTCGGCCCGGGATAATCTGACCGCCGTGGTGATCCGGCAATGAGTCAGCTCATTCGGTCGATCGACGACGTACCGGACAGCGAAGAGCAGGATAGCAACCTGACCTACTTTGCATACGCCGCGTCGCAAAAGGTTGAAGCGGCACGGGCGCCTACCAAGGACAGCATCGGTGAGCTACCCGATGTACTGGCAGGCCGTTACCGCATCGAGCGCCTGATAGGTGCCGGAGGCATGGGCCTGGTTTACCGTGCACGGGACTTGCTGGGCGAACAGTTCGGCGATCCGTCCCCTTACATTGCATTGAAAATCCTCAGCGAAGAATTTTCCGAGTCGCCGGACGCCAGTGCTTTGCTTTACAGCGAGTTCGCCATGACCCGGTACCTGCGTCACGACAATGTGCTGCGTTTGTACAGCTTTGAAGTGGACACCGATTGCCAGCGTGCCTTCATCACCATGGAGCTCATGCGCGGGTTAACCCTGGACAAACTCCTTTGCGAACGGCCGTTGGGTCTGCCATGGAAAGAACTGCGCGACATCGCGCTGCCGCTGCTCGATGCACTGGCCTATGCCCATGCTCGCGGCGTGCTGCATGGTGATATGAAGCCGAGCAATGTGATGCTCAGCGAAGAAGGGGTGCGCTTGTTTGACTTCGGTCTTGGCCAGGCGGAGAAAGGCGTTCTGCCGGGCCTGCCGTACTTGAGTCGCGAACGCTTCAACGGCTGGACTGCCAGCTACGCCCCTCCGGAGTTACTGGAAGGTCAGCCGCTTTTGGCCAGCGCCGATGTCTACGCAGTGGCCTGTGTGATCTATGAGCTGGCCGGAGGAAGACACCCGTTTCGCCGCTTGCCCTCGACCCAGGCTCGCAATGAGCATCTTGAGCGCGAGCTGCGAGCGCCTGAGCACCTGCCGAAACACTGCTGGCCAGCCTTGCGGGCAGCATTGGCTTTTGACGTGGCTGATCGAACGATCACTGCCAGTCAATTGCATGACACTTTCGCTGTCACTCCATCCTGGCTGCAACGTTTGATTCCTCGGCGCAACTGAGGACTTCAGATGACCAAGCCCGGGTCATCTGCGTGAATCACCGGAAAGTTTGGGTTTGTGCTTCGCAACCCTTGCCAGCGTATATGCGATTTTGATCTCGTTTTAGCGTAAAAAATTACTTTAAGAAATAAGCGTCTGGCTCAATGATTCACCCACCGATACGTCGTTTGGGGGAGTTTGGCTCGGCGTATCGGGTTATTCGCAAAGAGACCGCAGGAGTCAATCAATGGGCATTGCGGAAACGGACCTGAGTGCCGTGAAGTGTTGGCGATTTGTGTCGGCCAAGCAGGGGGATGTGCCGGGTCAACCACCCGATGTCGATATTCATGAAACCGAAACCTGTTTCACGCGAAATGGTTATACGAGGAGTACACCATGACGTCGTGGGTATCTCCTCTGTATTCCCGCTTCAAGTCCAAGGACCCGGAAGTGCGGGTGCAGTTGCAGGCCGATGACGGGGGGAATTACGGCGAGGTGGCGCGAGTCATGGTGTCCATCGAGCGGGCAGGCATCACCAGGTTGTCGGTGATTACCGCGCGCTGACAGATTTACGATTTTCCGGGGCCGTCTCCTTGGCAGGGTGCGGCCCCTTTTTTATTCCGCAAAAACACCAGTCCCTGTGGGCGCGGGGGCCTGCTCGGGATGGCTGAGTGTCAGTCGACATCGCTGTGTCTGAAGTACCGCTATCGCGAGCAGGCTCGCTCCCACAAGGATTGGTTGTATATTCGATATAGGTCTTAATAAATAGCTTCTTATTCCTTAACGAATATAAATCCCGTCCCTATACTCGATCAGGAACAGACACGCATCAGGAGAGCTCCCCCATGCGCAACGAATCCATTCGCTATCTGATTGTGCCGGGCTGGCAAGGATCGCCAGAAGATCATTGGCAAAGCCATTGGCAGAACAGCCTGCCGAACAGCGCACGGGTGGAGCAGGCTGACTGGTTGACGCCGCGTCGTGAAGACTGGGTTGCCGCGCTGGCCGAAGCGATTGCCGCCGACAGCACGCCGGTGATCCTGATCGCCCACAGCCTGGGTTGCATCACCGTCGCGCATTGGGCGGCGACTGCGCCCGTGCAGTTTCTGCGGCAGGTTCGCGGTGCCTTGCTGGTCGCGCCGGCGGACGTCGAGCGTCCCGCCTGCGCGCCGGCCCTGCGTAATTTCGCACCGATTCCTGGTGATCTGCTGCCCTTTCCCTGCCAGGTCGTCAGCTCAGATAACGACGCCGCCGTCAGTGCCCCACGCGCCCTGGAACTGGCGCGCAACTGGGGTGCTGAAGCGGGGATTCTGGCGGGTGCCGGGCACATCAATGTGAAGTCGGGTCACCATCGCTGGGAGCAGGGTTTTGCCTATCTCTACCGTCTGCAAAACCGCATGGAACATCACGCCCTGCGTCGCGCCTGAGCCTTTGGTTCTTTTTCATTTTTAAATAGCGCCCCCGTCTCCCGGCGGTTTTGGGCGGGAGTCTGCCATGAGTTTTGAAACCTTCGGCCAGCCGCTGCTGACCTTTCCCGATGCTGAAAAAAGTCCCTTGAGCATCCGCGCCAAGGCGCTGGTGTTCGTCGATCCGCGTTCCCGGCAACTGCGCCAGGATCTCGAACAACTGGCGCCGCGTTCGATCTCGGTGCTGATCCGTGGCGAAACCGGCAGCGGCAAGGAGTTGCTGGCCCGGCACATTCATCGCGCCAGCGATCGCGGCGGGTTGTTTGTCTCGGTCAATTGCGGCGCCATCAGCCCGACCTACGCAGACGCGGAATTGTTCGGTTATGCCGCAGGCAGTTACAGCGGCTCGGCCAGCAGTCGCGCCGGCTGGTTCGGCTCGGCCAATGGCGGCACCTTGTACCTCGACGAGATTGGTGATCTGCCGCTGCCGATTCAGATCAAATTGCTCGCTGCCCTGGAAAACCACGAAGTGACCCGTGTCGGCGCGCACCAGCCAAGCCCGGTGGACGTGCGCCTGGTGGCCGCCACCAGCATCGACCTGGCCCAGGCCGTCGCTGCCGGCAAATTCCATGAGCGGCTCTATCACTACCTCAGCGAAGGCCAGCTCGAACTGCCGGCCTTGCGCGAGCGGGTGGGCGATATTCTGTCGCTGGCCGAATACTTCCTCGGCATCTACAGCCAACGCCTGGACCTGCCCGTGCCGCTGATCAGCGAGGCCGCGCAAGCGGTGCTGGAACGCCACTCCTGGCCGGGCAACACCCGAGAGCTGGAAAACGTCATCCACTTTGCGTTGCTGGTGAGCACCGGCGACGAGATTTTGCCCGAGCATTTGAATCTTCCGGATGAAGGGCTGGCGCAAATTGAACGGCAACTCCAACAGATTCTCGCCACGGGTTCTGCCGCCGAAAAAGACGCGCTGAAACAAATACTTAAGCAAACCGGCCTCCTGTAGGAGCGAGCCTGCTCGCGATGAACCTGAGAGCGCCGCGGGGTGTCAGGTGCCCAACGTTATCGTTGACGCCCATCGCGAGCCGGCTCGCTCCTGCAAGGCAATGTGCGAGCTAGAGCTGTATGAACGAAATGGAATATGAAAGTGAATAAAAGATATTGTTCGGGAATAAAAAATCCCGGTATTGTCCGCTTCACGCCAGCGATAGCACTTCACTGGCACCTCAATATTTAGCCGTCGCCACAAGCGACTGTGATTTTCGATAAGGACACTGCATGAAAAAGGTTCTGTTGTTCACCGCGCTGGCGGCTGCCCTGACTGCGGGCCTGGCCCAGGCGGGCGAGAAACTGGTGGTAGCGGCGACCCCGATTCCACACGCCGAGATTCTTGAGCTGATCAAACCCACCCTCGCCAAAGAAGGCGTGGACCTGGAAATCAAAGTCTTCACCGACTACGTTCAGCCGAACGTGCAGGTCGACCAGAAGCGTCTGGACGCCAACTACTTCCAGACCCTGCCGTACCTGAAAAGCTTCAACGAAGGTAAAGGTACTCACCTGGAAACCGTGATCGGCGTGCACGTCGAACCGTTCGGTGGCTACTCAAAGAAAGTCAAAACCCTGGCTGAGCTGAAGGACGGCGCGACCATCGCCATCCCGAACGAAGGCAGCAACAGCGGCCGTGCCCTGATCCTGCTGCAGAAGGCAGGCCTGATCGAGTTGAAAGACCCGAAAAACGCCCTGGCTACCCCGAAAGACATCGCCAAGAACCCGCACAACTTCAAGTTCAAGGAACTTGAGTCGGCCATGCTGCCGCGCGTGCTGGATCAGGTCGACCTGGACATGATCAACACCAACTACGCGCTGGAAGCGGGTCTGAACCCGGCTAAAGATGCACTGGTGATCGAAGGTGCCGATTCGCCTTACGTGAACTTCCTGGTCGCTCGTCCGGACAACAAGGACAGCGTGGCCATCCAGAAACTGGCCAAAGCCCTGACTAGCCCGGAAGTGAAAGCGTTCATCGAGAAGAAGTACAACGGCGCGGTACTGCCGGCGTTCTGATTAACGCGGTAAACCCCTTCAAGGTTTGAAACGCCGACGGCTGATGCAGCGTCGGCGTTTTTTTGCGTGTGCACATTACATGTGGGAGCGAGCCTGCTCGCGAAGAGGCGTGTCAGTCGACGTTAATGTTGGCTGATGCGCCGCCTTCGCGAGCAGGCTCGCTCCCACTGATTCGCCCAAAACCCCTCAGGCCTCTCTTGCCTTTAATGCCCTGCGCAACGCCACCAATAACTTCACGACGTCCTGTGGATTCATCGGCTTAGGCACTTTTGCGTCTGCCATTTTCTCTTCCTTGTGAGTCGTTGGCCGGGGAGTCTGGCCAAAAGCGGTCCGTCCTTGGAGGGGCATCTTGAAAAATAGATCCTTCCTACGGTGCAAGGGAAAATAGACGTCTTCCGTTGCCTCGGCAACGTTCCTCATCGCGCTCAATGATCATTGCGAGCTTGATCGCGATTCGATATTTCAGGCATCGCCCAATCCGGCCTGCGAGGATAGCGCCGTCCCTGCCAAATGGACGACCTATCAGTTCTGATAGGTATTTAGGGCGACTTCGTTAGGGCAAGCTAATGCTTTACGAGGTTCTGATGATGGCCACGTTTAAAAAATCCCGGTATCGGTATGACGCGCTGGATCTGCTGGTCGGGGTCGAACCGGCCGATGCCCAGGCGCTGCAAAGGTTTTACTGCCGCGAGCATCTGGCGACCGAACTTCAGGGGACGTCCAGCCAGCATGTTTTCCAGCACGACAAACTCCTGCTGGCGCTGCAGTCGCGCCAGGGTGATGCCTTCAACAGCGGCTTGCTGGCCAGCGATCAACAACGCTCTGTCTTGCAGGTTACCGGGCCTGGCGGGCCTGTTCGCCAGGCTTATGCACCCCACGGCCATCGTCGGGTCGACAGTGGCTCAGGCAGCCTCCTGGGGTTTACCGGTGAAGCGGTGGACTTGGTCACCGGGCATTATTTCCTGGGCAATGGGCGCCGGGTGTTCAACCCGGTGCTGATGCGCTTCAACAGCCCGGACGGCTGGAGCCCGTTCGGTCGGGGTGGGCTGAATCCTTATGCGTATTGCCTGGGGGATCCGGTGAATTTCACTGATCCGACCGGACAGGTTGCCCGGCTGGTCACCAGCCTGCTCGGCGTGACAAACGCGCGTATTGTCCTGTCCACCTCCATCCCCTACAAACTGGGAAAAGAAGCTCTGCTATGGGGCGCGGCAAGGAAGTTGCCGTTCAAGCAATCACTCGGTGCCGCGGGGGCGACCATCGCCGGAATCACGACGATGGTTTCGGCGGTGACCGCGGTGGGCAGTGCGGTCGCGGGCATTACCGGAGACACTGAGGCTGCAAAAACCCTGGGGTTCATCGCGTTGGGCCTGGCCGCGCTGACGGTTACGGCAAGATTGGGATCAGGCTGGGCCGCCAGAGATCCCCGCACTATTCCCGCGCTGAAGAATTTTGTCGGTAACAAAGGGCGGGTTGAGATCCCCAGCACCAGATATGCAGCGTCTGCACCGCCTCTGACTCTAGACCCTTTTGAGGGTGCAAGCGCTCCACCCCTGACGGGTACTCCTGCCGATGCTACAAGGTTCAACTTTTCAAAATCGGACCGGGCTAATAAATTCTTGAACGAACAAATCGACAGACAAATTAGGGTTGCCCAACAAAAAATGTTTCGTCGCCACTCTGGCGTAACAACGACGGCCAACAATATCCGCCAGCGTCCTTCCCTGTAGCCCCGGGAGTCGCGGTGAGAACCCTACAGCCCAGACTTTTTTGACTTCACCGGACGCAGCTTTGTAACCCTGTTCTAAGCTGACAGACGAATCGCGCCCGTTAAACGCAAAGGAGTCTGCATGGCTGGTCCCGGAATGAAAATGGCGCTGGGCTTGAGCCTGTTGGCCTTGCTAAGTGCCTGTGGCGACAAAACACCGGTGGAGAAGAACCGTCCAAGGGTGTTCGTACAAGAAGTCAAACCGGCTCATTACGCCGCCAGCGTCACCCTGACCGGCGATGTGCAGGCGCGGGTGCAGACCGAGTTGTCGTTCCGCGTCGGTGGCAAGATCATCCAGCGCACGGTCGATGTCGGTGACCGGATTTCCGCCAAACAAGTCCTCGCCCGGCTCGACCCCAAAGACCTGCAAACCAACGTCGACTCGGCCCAGGCCCAGGTCGTTGCCGAACAGGCCAAGGTCAAGCAGAACGCCGCGGCCTTCGTGCGTCAGCAAAAACTCCTGCCCAAGGGCTATACCAGTCAAAGCGAATACGATTCCGCCCAAGCCGCATTGCGCAGCAGCCAAAGCTCCCTGGCGGCGGCCCAGGCGCAATTGGCCAATGCCCGCGAACAACTGAGCTACACCGCGTTGATCGCCGAGGCGCCGGGTGTGATTACGGCGCGTCAGGCCGAAGTCGGTCAGGTGGTGCAGGCCACGGTGCCGATTTTCAGCCTGGCCCGGGACGGTGAGCGCGATGCGGTGTTCAACGTCTACGAATCATTGCTGGCCGGGTCGCCTGCGGACAAAACGGTGGTGGTCAGCCTGCTGGATAATCCGGCGATCAAAACCACCGGTACCCTCCGCGAAATCACCCCGGCGGTCTCCGAGCAGACCGGCACCGTGCAGGTCAAAGTCAGCCTGGACAGCTTGCCGGACGGCATGCAGTTGGGCTCGGTGGTGAGTGCCACGGCCAGTGCTCGAGGCAAAACCGCCGTGGAACTGCCGTGGTCGGCGCTGACCAAAAACCTCAGCGAACCGGCAGTCTGGCTGGTGGATGGGGAAGGCCGGGCGCAGTTGCATAACGTCGCGGTCGGCCGCTACCTGACCGGCAAAGTCATCATCAGCGCCGGCCTGGAGGGCGGTGAAAAAGTGGTGATTGCCGGCGGCCAGTTGCTGCACCCCGGTGTGAAGGTGGAAGTCGCCGAAAACACCTACAAGGACCTGACCGTGGGGGCTCAGCCATGAGGCGTCTGTTACTGGTTTTAGCCGGTGTGATGCTGGTGGCCTGCTCGAAAAAAGAACCACCGCCAGAGCCCGTGCGCCCGGTGCTGTCGATCAAGGTCCAGGCACTCGACGAGGAAAACCTCGGGCGCTTTGCCGGCAGCATCCAGGCCCGTTACGAAAGCAATATCGGTTTCCGGGTGCCGGGGCGCATCGCCAGTCGCAGCGTCGATGTCGGTGCTGAAGTGGACAAGGGCAGCTTGCTCGCCACGCTCGATCCCACCGACCAGCAGAACCAGTTGCGCACCGCCGAGGGCAATCTGGCGAGCATCCAGGCGCAGTTCATCAACGCCCAGGCCAATGCCCGGCGCCAGCAGGAATTGTTCGATCGCGGCGTGGGTTCCCAGGCGCAGCTCGATGGGGCGCAGACTGACCTGAAAACCACCCAGGCCTCCCTCGACCAGGCCAAGGCTTCGCTCAGCCAGGCCAGGGATCAGCTCAACTACGTTGAATTGCGCGCCGACCACAAGGCCGTGGTCACCGCGTGGAATGCCGAAGCCGGGCAAGTTGTCACGGCGGGTCAGCAGGTGGTGACCCTGGCGCAACCGGACATCAAGGAAGCGGTGATCGACCTGCCCGACACCCTGGTCGACCAGTTGCCCGAGGGCGTGGTGTTTCAGGTCGCCTCGCAACTCAATCCAAACATCTCCACCACCGCCACCGTGCGCGAAATCGAACCCCAGGCTGAAAGCACCACCCGCACCCGGCGTGCGCGACTGACCCTGGCCGAAACACCGACCGCTTTTCGCCTGGGCACGGCGATCAGCGTGACCCTGAGCTCAACGATCAAGCCGCGCATTGAACTGCCCCTGAGCGCACTGCAGGAGGTCGACGGCAAACCGCGTATCTGGGTGGTCGATGTGCAAGCGCAAACCGTGGCGCCCCGGGATGTCAGCATCATCAGTCGCTCGGACAGCACAGTGGTGGTGGCCAGTGGCGTGAAATCCGGCGAGCGGATTGTCACGGCCGGCGTGAACAGCCTCAAACCGGGGCAGAAAGTGAAAGTCGACGAGGACAGCCCGCAATGAAAGGGAGTTTCAACTTATCGGAATGGGCCCTCAAACATCAGTCGTTTGTCTGGTACTTGATGTTCGTCGCGCTGCTGATGGGCGTGTTTTCCTACATGAACCTGGGCCGTGAGGAAGACCCCTCGTTCACCATCAAAACCATGGTGATCCAGACCCGCTGGCCCGGCGCGACCCAGGAAGAAACCCTCAAGCAGGTCACCGACCGCATCGAGAAAAAACTCGAAGAACTCGACTCGCTCGACTACGTGAAAAGCTACACCCGTCCCGGTGAGTCCACGGTCTACGTGTACTTGCGCGACACCACCAGCGCCAAGGACATCCCGGAAATCTGGTACCAGGTGCGCAAGAAGATCAACGATATTCGCGGCTCGTTCCCTCAGGGGATTCAAGGCCCCGCGTTCAACGATGAGTTCGGTGATGTGTTCGGTTCGGTCTATGCCTTCACCGCCGACGGGCTGTCGATGCGCCAGTTGCGCGATTACGTCGAACAGGCCCGCGCCGAGATCCACGATGTACCGGGGCTGGGCAAAATCGAGATGGTCGGCCAGCAGGACGAAGTCTTCTACCTGAATTTCTCGACACGCAAACTGGCGGCGCTGGGCATCGACGAGCAGCAAGTGGTGCAAAGCCTGCAAACCCAGAACGCCGTGACCCCGGCCGGGGTGATCGAGGCCGGTCCCGAGCGGATTTCCGTGCGCACCTCCGGGCAGTTCGTTTCCGAAAAGGATCTGGCCAACGTCAACCTGCGTCTCAACGACCGCTTCTATCGCCTGGCCGACATCGCCGATATCAGCCGCGGCTACGTCGACCCGGCGTCGCCGGAGTTTCGCTACAACGGCCAACCCGCCATCGGTCTGGCCATCGCCATGCAAAAGGGCGGCAACATCCAGGTGTTCGGCAAGGCGCTGCATCAGCGCATCAATGAGCTGACCGCCGACCTGCCCGTGGGCGTCGGCGTGCACAACGTGTCCGACCAGGCGGTGGTGGTGGAAGAAGCCGTCGGCGGTTTCACCAGTGCGCTGTTCGAAGCGGTGGTGATCGTGCTGGTGGTCAGCTTCATCAGCCTGGGCGTGCGCGCCGGGCTGGTGGTGGCGTGCTCGATCCCGCTGGTGCTGGCGATGGTCTTCGTGTTCATGGAATACAGCGGCATCACCATGCAACGGATTTCCCTGGGTGCATTGATCATTGCCCTCGGCTTGCTGGTGGATGACGCGATGATCACCGTCGAGATGATGGTCTCGCGCCTGGAGCTGGGCGACACCAAGGAGCAGGCCGCCACCTTCGCCTACACCTCCACGGCCTTCCCGATGCTCACCGGCACGCTGGTGACCGTCGCCGGTTTCGTGCCGATCGGCCTGAACGCCAGTTCCGCCGGCGAATACACCTTCACCCTGTTTGCGGTGATTGCCGTGGCCATGCTGGTGTCGTGGATCGTCGCCGTGCTGTTCGCCCCGGTGATCGGCGTGCACATTCTCAGCACCAACGTGAAGCCGCATTCGGCCGAACCGGGGCGTGTCGGGCGGGCATTCAACGCTGGCCTGCTGTGGTGCATGCGCAATCGCTGGTGGGCGATTGGCATCACCGTGCTGCTGTTCGGGTTGTCGGTGTTCGGCATGCGGTTCGTGCAGAACCAGTTCTTCCCGTCCTCGGATCGTCCGGAGATCCTGGTGGACCTGAACCTGCCGCAAAACGCCTCCATCGACGAAACCCGCAAGCGGTGGACAAGCTCGAAGCGACGCTCAAGGGCGACCCGGACATCGTGCGCTGGAGCACCTACATCGGCCAGGGCGCGATTCGTTTCTACCTGCCCCTCGACCAGCAATTGCAGAACCCCTATTACGCGCAACTGGTGATCGTCAGCAAAAACTTCGAAGCCCGCAAAGCCCTCAGCGATCGCCTGCGTGAGCGCCTGCGCAAAGACTTCGTCGGCATCGGCAGTTACGTGCAAGCGCTGGAAATGGGGCCGCCAGTCGGGCGGCCGATGCAGTATCGGGTCAGCGGCAAGGACATCGACCAGGTGCGCAAGCACGCCATCGACCTGGCCAGCGAACTGGACAAGAGCCCATACATCGGCGAGATCATTTTCGACTGGAACGAGCCCGGCAAGGTGCTGCGCATCGACATCGCCCAAGACAAGGCGCGCCAACTCGGCCTGTCGTCCCAAGACGTGGCGAACCTGATGAACAGCATTGTCAGCGGTTCGACCGTGACCCAGGTTGACGATGACATCTACCTGATCAACGTGGTCGGTCGTGCGGTGGACGCCGAACGGGGTTCGCCGGAGACCCTGCAAAACCTGCAGATCGTCACGCCGGGCGGCACCTCGATTCCGCTGCTGGCCTTTGCCACCGTGCGTTACGAACTGGAGCAGCCGCTCGTATGGCGTCGCGACCGCAGGCCGACCATCACCATCAAGGCGGCGGTCGTCGGCGATATACAGCCCACCGACCTGGTGGCCCGGCTCAAACCGGACATCGACAAATTCGCCGCCGGTTTGCCGGTGGGCTACAAGGTCGCCACCGGCGGTACGGTGGAGGAGAGTGGCAAGGCCCAGGGGCCGATTGCCAAAGTGGTGCCGTTGATGCTGTTCCTGATGGCCACCTTCCTGATGATCCAGTTGCACAGCGTGCAGAAGCTGTTCCTGGTGGCCAGCGTCGCGCCGCTGGGCCTGATCGGCGTGGTGCTGGCGCTGGTGCCGACGGGAACGCCGATGGGCTTTGTGGCGATCCTGGGGATCCTGGCGCTGATCGGCATCATCATCCGCAACTCGGTGATTCTGGTGACCCAGATCGATGAGATGGAGAGGGCAGGCCTTTCACCCTGGGATGCGGTGATGCAAGCCACCGAGCACCGGCGTCGGCCAATTCTGTTGACCGCTGCGGCGGCGAGCCTGGGGATGATCCCGATCGCCCGGGAAGTGTTCTGGGGGCCGATGGCCTACGCGATGATCGGCGGGATCATTGTCGCGACCTTGCTGACGCTGCTGTTTCTGCCGGCGCTGTACGTGGCCTGGTACAAGATTCGCGAGCCACAGAAGGACGGACAGTAAGGCGAGCGCTTCGCGCTCATCGCGAGCAGGCTCGCTCCCACAGTTGACCATGGTCTTCAGACAAACCCGGTTCCCTGTGGGAGCGAGCCTGCTCGCGATAGCGTCCGGATGGGCTACGCAGGCTTGCGCCAGACACTCGCCAACCATGGCTGTTGCTCACGCGGCAGCCCTGCGGGCCGGTAGTAATGCTCCAGCTCCACGAACCCCGCTTCGGTCAGCAACTGCTGCCATGCCTGCAAATCGTGATAGGCGCCATAGCGTGGCCCGTTCCAGCCTTCCTGATTCTCGCCACGGGGATTGGAGCTGAACAGCACGCCACCCGGTTTCAAGGTTTCGCGCAATTGCTTGAGCACCCGAGGCAATTCCTGGCGCGGGATGTGAAACAGCACGGCGTTGGCGAAGATCCCGTCGAAGCGCTCGGCCGGCAGATCGAGCTTTAAAAAGTCCTGCTGCCAGACCTCGCAACCGCTGTCCTCGCGCGCCATCTGGGCGAATTTTTCTGATCCGTCGAGGCCGACCGCCTTGTGCCCCAGGCGTGTGAACGTCTGCAAATCACGACCCGGCCCACAACCAAAGTCCAGAATATCGAACGGCGCCTCGCCCTGGATATGCCGCAGCAGGGCATCGATGTTCTGGCTGACATCGTGATCGCGGGTGCCTTCACGAAAACCTTCGGCCACCGAGTTGTAATGGGCCAGGGTGGTGGCGGTGATTTGCTGGAGATCGTCGGGGGTCTGTTTCATGGTGGGCTGCGCAGGCAATTGGAATGGGTCGAATATACGCCATCAGGTAGGGGGCTGCTGTGCAGCCCATCGCGAGCAGGCTCGCTCCCACATTGGGTGGCGTTTCCCTGTGGGAGCCTGCCCGCGATGGCGGTTTTAATGGCTCAACCGTGTTTCATCCCCAAGCACTCAATCGATCGATCAACCATCGCCTTGGCGATCTCCAGCAAATGCCAGACCGAGAACACCATGGCCCGGTCGGCGCCCTTGAGGTGGTCGCCGCACTGATAGGCGGTGACCGAGGCACAGCGCAGCAGATCGGCGATGTAGAGCTGGGTGTCTTCGAAGCTCACGTCTTTGCTGACGTTGTAGAAACGCAGTTCGTCGGGCGGTGAGGGTTGATCGCCGGTGAGGTAGAAATCGATGGCGCGGTAGAGCGCCGAGCGATCTCTGAGCAGGTCGTCGGTGATGTCTTCGTTGGAGGGTGTTTCGGGGGGTGGATCGGGAACGGATCTGTCCATGAGTGTTGCTCCTATTGCTTCATGGGAGCCGTCACTTCTCGCCTACTAAACGATTGGGTGGCGGCTGTACGCAGGTTAGTAGGCCGGTCAATAGGAAAACCGTGCATCCGAAGATGCCCCGCGCACAGCCACCATATTCTGCATGCGGCAAAAAGTGCCGAACATGAGCATGGAATTGCTATGCGCCTATTGTTCCGGGCTACTAAACCCGGTCACTGATGAGCAGTGACGGGCCGAGACTAGCCACCGGATTGGGCAGGCGCAAGCGAGCGAAATAATCTAGGAAATGTCCTGCAAAGGAAAGGGAACAGGGCTGTAGGAGACCTATTTTTCCTGTAGGAAAAATCCGCTTTTTGTAGGAGCGAGCCAGCTCGCGATGGACGCAAGAGCGCCGCGTTCATCCAGGCAGCCCTCGTTATCGTTGACGTCCATCGCGAGCAGGCTCGCTCCCACAAAAGGCCCCCTTAGCGTTTGTTGAGCCCCCGCGCCAAGCGATCCCCGCCCAGCTGAATCACCGCCACCAACGCCACCAGCAACACGATCACCGTGAGCATGATCTGGCTGTCAAAGCGCTGATACCCGTATCGATAGGCGATGTCCCCCAACCCGCCCGCGCCAATCGCCCCGGCCATGGCCGAGGAGTTGATCATGGTCACCAGGGTAATGGTGAAACCCCCGACGATGCCGGGCAGCGCCTCAGGTAACAGCACATGCCAAACAATGTGCCCGCGCCGGCAGCCCATGGCTTGCGCCGCTTCGATCAAGCCGTGATCGACCTCGCGCAGGCTGACTTCGGCGATGCGTGCAAAGAACGGCGTCGCGGCGATGGTCAACGGCACCACGGCCGCCCAGACGCCGTAGGTGGTGCCGACGATCAGGCGGGTGAACGGAATCAGCGCGACCATCAGAATCAGGAACGGAATCGAGCGGAACAGGTTCACGAACGCGCCCAGCGCGCGGTTGATGGTCGGTGCCTCGTAGATGCCGCCTTTGGAGCTGGTGACCAGGATCACCGCCAGCGGAATCCCCGCCAACAGTGCGATCAAGGACGACACGCCGACCATCAAGAACGTGTCGATGAAGCCTTGCAGCAATCGATCAAACCACATAGCCCAATACCTCAACCTGTTGCGCCCATTGGCTGGCACGCTGGCGCAGTGCTTCGGCGCCCAGGGGCGAGCCGGTCACGGCCAGCAGCAGTTGCCCGAGGGCGTGGCCCTGAATCCGGTCCACACCACCCTGCAACAAACGCACGCGACCGCCGAGGGCACCGAACAGGGCGGCGATGTCCGGTTCGTCCTGGGCCGAGCCGGTGAATTGCAAGCGCAGAACGACGGCGTCATCCGAAGTCTGCGGCTGCGCCTGCAAGCGGCTTTGCAGTTCTGTCGGCAGCGCATGTTGCAGCGGCGCGAGCAACGTTTTGCTGACCTCGTGCTGCGGGTTGCCGAACACTTCCCACACCGGCCCCTGCTCAACAATGCGCCCGTGCTCGAGCACGACCACCCGATCACAGATCTCGCGGATCACCGCCATTTCGTGGGTGATCAAAATGATGGTCAGGCCCAGGCGCTGATTGATCTCGCGCAGCAGGCCGAGGATCGATTGGGTGGTCTCCGGGTCGAGCGCCGAGGTGGCTTCATCGCACAGCAGAATGGCCGGGTCGTGCACCAGGGCGCGGGCGATGCCGACGCGCTGTTTCTGGCCGCCGGACAGCTGCGCCGGGTACGCCTTGTGTTTGGCTTGCAGGCCCACCAGTTCCAGCAGTTCGCGGACCTTTTGATCGCGCTTTTCCTTGGGTACCCCGGCGACTTTCAGCGGCAGTTCGACGTTCTGCCAAACGGTCTTGGCCGACATCAGGTTGAAGTGCTGGAAGATCATGCCGATGCGCCGACGCAGGGCCACCAGGCGCTCTTCATCGAACTCGCCGATGTCCACTTGATCGATCAACACACGCCCCGACGTCGGGTGCTCAAGGCGGTTGATGGTACGGATCAGCGACGACTTGCCGGCGCCGCTGCGGCCGATGATGCCGAACACTTCACCGCGCTGGATCGCCAGGTCGATGCCTTGCAGGGCGGCCACCGGGCCTTGCTTGCCGTCGTAGGTTTTGCCCAGGCCGACAAAGCGCACGTGGGCACGATTGAGCTCCGGGTGCAGCTCGGTCTGTTGTGCATGGCGGTGCTCTGGAATCTCCAGTCGCCGTTGGGTCGCGGCCGTCATGCTCAGCTCTCCCAACCGGCTTGATAGAGCTTGCCGTGGGCTTTATCCAGGGCGGCGCGCACGGCGGGCGAGTGCTGGTAGATGTCGACGAACTTGATCAGGCGCGGGTCGGTTTTGCTTTTGGGCTGGATCACGAACTGGATCACGTATTCCTTGTGATCGAGGCCGTCGAACAGCAGGGCGGAGCCGGCATCGAAGGTCTTCGACAGGCGAATGTAGGCCGGGTAACCCTGAACCAGATCGGCGTCGTCATAGGCGCGCACCAGCTGCACGGCTTCGACTTGAAGAATCCTGATTTTCTTCGGGTTGGCGATGATGTCTTCTTCGGTGGCCTTGTAGCCGACGCCTGGCTTGAGGGTGATCAAGCCGGCCTTGGCCAGCAGCTGCAAGCCACGACCGCTGTTGATCGGGTCGTTGGCGATGGCCACGCTGGCGCCTTCGGGCAGTTCATCGAAGCTTTTGTATTTTTTCGAGTAGAGGCCGACGTTGTTGATGATCCCCGGCGCGAACGGCACCAGGTCAAAACCGGAGGCGGCCTTGGCGTTTTCCAGGAACGGGATGTGCTGGAAGTAGTTCACGTCGATGTCGCCGGCCGCGAGGCTGACGTTGGGGGCGATCCAGTCGCTGAACTCCACCAGCTCGACTTTCAGGCCTTGCTTGCCGGCCTCTTCCACGGCAGCTTCCAGGGGAATGGCGAAGGCGGCGGTGGTGCCGATTTTCAACGGTGCGTCGGCGGCGAACACCGCGGAGCTGAACAGGCCGAGGGCCAGGGCCAGTGCTTTGACTGGGTTAGAGAGGTGGTTTTTGGTCATGTTGGTTTTTCCAGTCAGGGCATGAATTTTGGGTGTTAATCAGGGCCTCATCGCGAGCAGGCTCGCTCCCACAGGGGAATGCATTCCAAATGTGGGAGCGAGCCTGCTCGCGATGCGTTTAGCGTCTGAACGTCGATCCGGTATGTTGCTCAGGCAAATGCGCCTCACCGTGAAACAGCTTTTCGCGCAGGCTGCCGTTGTCGTAGGCGGTCTTGTACGAGCCTCGCCGTTGCAGCTCGGGGATCACCAGATCGATGAAGTCCACGTAGCTTTCCGGCGTGACGATCCGCGTCAGGTTGAAGCCGTCCAGCCCGGTTTCGGCGATCCACGATTCCAGCTCATCCGCCACTTGCTGCGGTGAACCGACCAGGGTGATGTAGCGGCCGCCCAGGGCGTGTTGTTCGAGCAATTTGCGTCGGGTCCAGTCGTTGTTTTGCAGGTTTTTGGTGGCCGACTGGATCGCGTTGCTTTTCACGTACTGGATCGGTTCGTCGATGGCGTACTCGGAAAAGTCGATGCCGGTGGACGCGGAAAAATGCGCCACCCCGGCTTCGGCGCTGGCGTAGCTCAGGTACTCGGCGTGCTTCTTCCAGGCCAGTTCTTCGGTTTCGCCGACGATCACGTTCAGCCCCATGAACACCTTGATGTCCTCAGGGTTGCGTCCGGCTTCGACGGCGCTGGCGCGGACCTTGTCCACCTGCACTTTGGTCGACGGTTTGTTCTGGCCGCTGATGAACACGCATTCGGCATGGCGCCCGGCGAACAGCAAGCCGCGATCGGAGCTGCCGGCCTGGAACAGCACCGGCGTGCGTTGCGGTGACGGCTCGCAGAGGTGATACCCCTCGACCTGATAGAACTCGCCCTTGTGCTCGACCTTGTGCACTTTCTCGGGCTGCGCATAAATCCGTTGTTGCGGATCGTTGAGTACGGCGCCGTTTTCCCAACTGCCTTCCCAGAGTTTGTAGAGCACCTCCAGGTATTCGTCGGCCTGGTCGTAGCGGCGGTCATGCTCGACCTGTTCGCTCAGGCCCATGGCCTTGGCGGCGCTGTCGAGGTAGCCGGTGACGATGTTCCAGCCCACCCGGCCACGGCTCAGGTGATCCAGGGTCGACATGCGCCGGGCGAACAGGTACGGCGGTTCGTAGGTGAGGTTGGCGGTGAGGCCGAAGCCGAGGTTTCTGGTCACGGCGGCCATGGCCGAGACCAGCAGCAGCGGGTCGTTGACCGGCAGCTGGATCGACTCTTTCAACGGTACGTCCACGGACTGCTGGTAGACATCGTAGACGCCGACTATGTCGGCGATGAACAAGCCGTCGAACAGCCCGCGTTCCAGCAACTGCGCCAGTTCGGTCCAGTATTCGATGGTTTTGTACTGGGTCGAGGTGTCCCGGGGATGGGTCCACAAACCGTGGTTGATGTGCCCGATGCAGTTCATGTTGAACGCGTTGAGCAGGATCTTTTTCCTGGCCATCAGATAGTCCCCCGCAGTGGCGGGTTTTCATCATTGAGGTAGTAGTTGCCCACCGCGTGGTACTTCCAGCGCACCGGGTCGTGCAGGGTGTGCACGCGCGCGTTGCGCCAGTGGCGATCCAGACCGTGTTCGGCCAGGGTGGCCTGGCTGCCGGCCAGTTCGAACAGGGTGCTGCCTGCGGCCAGGGAAATTTCGGTGCTGAGGGCGCGGGCTTCGGCGACGGCAATCGATGCGGCGGCGACGGTCTCGGCGTTAGTGTTGGCCTGGGCCTGGTCGAGGCTTTCACCGGCACGTTCCAGCAGGGCCTCGGCAGCGTGCAGGCGAATGCTCAAGTGGCCGAAGCTCTTGATCGTCAGCGGGTCATCGGTGGCTTTTTCGTGGGTGGCGTCGATCCACGGCCGGGTTTTGGTGCGCACGAAGTGCAGCGCATCTTCATAGGCGGCGCGGGCGATGCCGGTGTCGATGGCGGCGTGGAGAATCTGCGCCAGCGGGCCAACCGGTGTCGGGCGCTCGAAGGCACTCTGGAACGGAATCACGTCTTCGGCGGCGACAAACACGTCTTCGAACACCACCGAGCCGCTGCCGGTGGTGCGCTGGCCAAAGCCGCTCCAGTCGTCGATCACGGTCAGGCCCTGGCTGTTGCGCGGGACGAACGCCAGTTGCTGCACGCCGTTTTCGTCCACAACGGAGGTCGGAATGCGTTGGGCGTAAATGGCCCCGGTTGAGTAGAACTTGCGGCCGTTGATGCGATAGCCGTCGCCATCGCGGGTCAGGCGGGTGACGCGGTCATGGGCGGTTTTGGTGCCCAGTTCGGCGAGGGCATTGCCGAAGCGCTGACCGGCCAGCACTTCGGCGTACAGGCGTTTTTTCTGCTCGGGGCTGCCGTTCACGCGCAGCACTTCGAGGGCATAGAAATGGTTCTGCGGGATCTGCCCCAGCGAGCCGTCCGCCTGGGCGATCAGGGCGATGACGTTGGCCAGGGTGACGTTGGAAACCCCGGCGCCGCCGTACTCTTTGGGCACGCTGATGCCCCACAGGCCCGAGCGGGAAAACACTTCCAGCTCCGGGTGTGGCAAACGGCGTTCACGGTCGCGCAGGGCGCTGTCGCGTTTGAAATCTTCGGCCAGGTCGCTGGCAACAATCAGGGCTTGCTCATCGCTGGTGATGACCGCGACGTGTTGAGAAAGGGGCATGTGGTTCTCCAGAGCTCTGGTGAAAAGTGTTCTGGTCGTTAAATCCAGGAATGGCGAGCGGGCAATGTGCCGTTCAGGTGATAGCTGCCGACGGCGTGATATTTCCAGCGCACCGGGTCGTGCAGGGTGTGCACCCGGGCGTTGCGCCAGTGGCGATCGAGGTTGAACTCGGCGAGGGTGGCGCGGCTGCCGGCCAGTTCGAACAGCTTCTCGCTGGCCAACAGCGAAATTTCGGTGGTCAGCACTTTGGCTTCGGCCACGGCAATCGAGGCGCGGGCGGCGGACTCGGCGGTGAGCGGCGCGGCGCTGACCTGATCGAGCACTTGCCCGGCCTTGCGCAGCAGGGCTTCGGCGGCGTGCAATTCGATTTTCAGTCTGCCGATGTCGGCGATCACGTACAGGTCATCGCTGGCCCGGTCGACCTTGGCGTCGATCCATGGCCGGGCACGGGTTTTCACGAATTCGATGGCGTCGTCGATGGCGCCACGGGCGATACCGGCGTCGATGGCGGCCTGGATCAGTTGCGAGACGGCGCCTTGGGTGTTGGGCTTTTCATTGATCTTCCAGTTGTCCACTACCAGCTCGGCGTCGACCCGCACGTTGTTGAGCAAAATGGTGCCGCTGGCGGTGGTGCGCTGGCCGAAACCGGACCAGTCGTCGACGATGCGCAAGCCCGGCGTGCCGCGACGCACGAAGGCCAGCACTTGCTTGCCGTCGTCATTGAGCGCCTTGACCGCGACCCAATGCGCGAACAGCGCGCCCGTGGAGTAGAACTTCTGCCCGTTGAGGACATAGCCATCGCCGTCGGCGGTGATGCGCGCCTTGAGTTCCAGGGTGTTTTTGTTGCCGCGTTCAGGGCCGGCATTGCCGATGCGCCAGCCGTCGAGCACGCTTTTGAAGAGCAGTTTTTTCTGCACTTCGGTGGCGCTGCCGGACACCAGGTTGAGGATGCCGAACTGGTTCTGCGGGATCTGTCCGAGCGCCGGGTCTGCCGCGGAAATGATCGCGAACACCTCGGCCAACGTGACGAACGAAACCTGTGGGCCACCGTACTCGCGCGGGATGGCGATGCTGCCCAGGCCGCTGCGGGTGAACTGTTCGACTTCCGACCACGGCAGCTTGCGCTGCTGGTCGCGTTTGGCCGCTTGCAGGCGGGCGACTTGCGCCAGCTCATGGGCCGCCTTGATCGCTTGTGCGTCATTGCGCAACACCTGCGCGGGCAACAACAGCGGGGCGACGTCCAGATCACTCTGGACAATTGCTTCTGCCAGACTGGACATCAACGCCACTCCTTGGCTACACGCAATGCCCTGGCGATCTGCACTGGGGTGATTGTGTTCCGGACCATACCTACCTCACATCTCATGGAAGCGCCGCGGGGTGCGGCGAACGAAAACAAGAATGTCCGGTGGTCCGGTCTATATACCCTAAGCGTTTATAAATAAGTTATGAACTAACTTTTAGGAATATAGATAGAAGTGTGTCATCGCCCACTGTTCATGGGGCAACAGTTGTTTCTGGGGCAACAGTTCAAGGCTGGATTTGGCTTTTTGCAGGAGCAAGGCGTGCCCGCGATAGCGCCCATTGGATCGCCATCGCGGGCACGCCTTGCTCCTGTAGAAAAAGCGCCGCGCAAGGCGCAAATGTCTCATCGCCTGCGGGCTTCGGCTGCTTTGAGGGAGGCTTTCTTCGGGACTTTGAGGTAAGGGTTGGCGCAACCAATCTTCAGCGTTCGCGCCGGCGCCCAGCGCGAGTTGTTGCCCACGCGGTCGAGGATGCAGTACGTCACTTCCAGGCGCAGGTCTTCGCCGCCTTCGAGGATGATCGCCGGCGGCACCCAGACCTGGATCGGTTGACCAACATCGCTGGTCTTCAGCCGCGGCAGGTCCATGCGCACGTCACCCCAGCGCAGGGTGATTTCATCGTCGGCGGCCATGTTCAGGTACGGTTCGATGGTTAAGGGCACACCGCGTTTGACCTGGTTCGTATTGACCCCGTGGCGGCGGATCGTCTCGGGGATGCTGACCGGTGCCAGGCTCTGGTTTTCATCGCCACACAGGGCCGAGGGCTGGCCACCGGGGCAATCGAGTTTGATCTGTACGGATCTGGCGGCAGACAGCGCCGGGCCCCGGCCGACCTGCATGACCCGGTAGTGGATGCGCGAGGTGCCATTGTCGATGAAGCTCTCGGGCACGCGCAGTTGAACGGGATGGCCGACGTCAGTGGCGGTCAGCACGCGGGAGGCGACGTAGCAGTGGTTCCAGAACAGTTCGATCAGGTCGCCTTCGTCCATCGTGGCGTAGGCGGGCACCTCGATCAGCAGGTGCGCGGCGGAAGTGATGTTGATGCCGGTTTTGTGGGATTGCGCCAGGGTCGGGGCCGCCAGTCCGGTTTTGTTCGAGGTGCTTGTCATAGAGTCTCCTTGAAGTCTTGCAACGAGGTCCGTTTCTGGAAAACCGGAAACTTTAATGTCGAGCAGCAAGACCGTTCATTACTTTGAGTGGAAATAATGAGTGCGCTTGATGATTGACGCCGGTGGGAGACTAGATACGAGTTCGCTTGAATAAGTGTCAATAGCGTTAGTTGCTCGAATACAAAATCTGCTGTTATTCAGAAAGTTCCTACGTAGTGAAGTTAATAAACGCTATAGGTGCGTCGACATTGACCATGAGGGCCAGCAATGCTTGGGTTTTTGGCGATGGTGTGGGGTGGCGGCGAGCGGCCTGGAGACGTTATGTGTTTGTTGCAGGATATAATTATGTACCGTGTGCTCTGACAAAAAGATGCTTATTGTGTGTGTTGCTTAATTATGTGTGAAATGGTTTTTGATAGGGGGTGAAACTTCCATCCATGGAAGTTTGCAATTGTTGCGAGGGGATTTAGTTGTGAGTGTTATTCAGGAACTTGCTGAGAAACTGTTTGGTGCGCTCTTGCTTCGGGTTGGAAAACAGCGCCTTCGCTTCGCCTTGTTCGACGATCACGCCCTTGTCGAAAAACACCACACGATTGGCCACGTCGCGGGCAAAGCCCATTTCGTGGGTGACGATGACCATGGTGCGTTTTTCCTCGGCGAGGCTGCGAATAGTCGAAAGCACTTCGCCTACCAGCTCCGGGTCCAGCGCTGAGGTCGGTTCGTCGAACAGGATCACTTCAGGTTCCATCGCCAGCGCACGGGCAATCGCCACACGCTGTTGCTGACCGCCCGAGAGGCGGCGCGGGTAGGCGTCTTCCTTGCCCGCCAGGCCGACCCTGGCCAACAGCTTTTTACCCAGGGCAACGGCGTCGGCGTGCGGGATCTTCTTGACGATGATCGGGCCTTCGATGACGTTTTCCAGGGCGGTGCGATGGGGGAACAGGTTGAAGTTCTGGAACACGAAGCCCACGTGCTGGCGCAAGCGGCGCACCAGGCTCTGCTGCTGGTTCAACGGGCGGCTGGTATCGATCTCGATATCGCCGACCTTGATTCGGCCGCTGGTGGGTTCTTCAAGGAAGTTCAGGCAGCGCAGGAACGTGGTCTTGCCCGAGCCGCTCGGCCCGATGATCGCCACGACCTCACCTTCCTTCACTTGCAGATCGATGCCGTTGAGCACGACTTGACCCTTGAACTGCTTTGTCAGTTTTTCCACGACAATCATGGGGTCAGGACTCCTGGTCGTGCCGATTGACCCGGGCTTCCAACTGGTTCTGCAGGTGCGACAGCACCGTGGCCAGAATCCAGTAGATCAGCGCGGCGGCCAGATACATGGTGAACACTTCGAAGGTACGGGCGGTGATCAGCTGAGCCTGACGGAACAGCTCCGGCACCTGGATGGTGGCTGCCAGGGCGGTGTCCTTGACCAGCGAAATGAAACTGTTGCCCAGCGGCGGCAATGCGGTGCGCATCGCCTGCGGCAGGATGGCCCGGCGCAGGGTCTGCGCACGGGTCATGCCGATACTGGCAGCCGCTTCCCATTGGCCGCGCTCGATGGAGCTGATCGCGGCACGCAGGATTTCACAGGCGTAGGCGGCCATGTTCAGCGAGAAGCCGATCAGGGCCGCCGGCAGCGGATCGAGTTCCATGCCCAATTGCGGCAAGCCGTAATAGATCACGAACAGTTGCACCAGCAACGGCGTGCCGCGAAAGAACGACACGTAGATGCGGGCGATCCAGCTCACCAGTTTGAAGCGCGACAGGCGCATCAGGGCCAGGCCGAAGCCCATCACCAGGCCGAAGAACATCCCGCCCAGGCTCAAGATGACCGTGTAGTAGGCCCCCTTGAGCAGGAAGGGCAGGGAGTCCAGTGCGAGTTGAAAAGCTTCTTCCATTATTGAGTGACGTCAGCGCTGAAGTATTTTTCCGAAAGCTTTTTCAGCGTGCCGTCGGCGCGCAGCTTGTCGATGGCTTTGTTCACCGCAGCCAGCAGTTCAGGCTCGCCTTTGCGCAGGGCAATGCCGGCTTCCTGACGGGAGAACGCTTCGCCGGCGGCAGAAGTGTCCTTGGCTTTCTTGGCGTATTCCAGCGCGGCGAGGCGGTCGATCAGGATGGCGTCGATACGGCCGACACGCAGGTCCTGGAACTTGGTTGGGTCGTCTTCGTAGGTGCGGACGTCAGCCTTGGGCACATTCTCTTTCACCCACGCTTCGTAGTTGGTGCCCAGGCCTACGCCGACTTTCTTGCCGGCCAGGTCGGCGGCGGTCTTGATGGTGTCCTTGTTCTTGGTCAGCGTCAGCGCCTGAATCCCGGAAACGGTGTAAGGCTCGGAGAAGTCATACTTCTTCTTGCGCTCTTCGGAGATGGTCACCTGGTTGATCACCGCGTCCAGACGCTTGGATTCCAGCGCCGCGAGGATGCCGTCCCATTTGGTCGGTTGCAGTTTGACCTTCACGCCCAGCTCTTTGGCCAGGGCTTCGGAGAACTCGACTTCGAAGCCGGTCAGTTTGCCGTCGGCGTCGACGAAACTGAACGGCGGGTAGGTGCCTTCCAGACCGACGTTGATCACGCCAGCGTCCTTGATTTTTTGCAGTTGCTCACCGGCAACCGCTTGTCCCAGCAGACCGACGCCCAGCGCCAGGCCCAGCGAACCTACCAGCAGATTTCGACGTAGTGCGGAAAAATTCATGACAAGCCCCTGTGTTTTCTTATGGAAGACGCTTTAGGAAAGTTGGCAAATTCGGGATTTGAACGACTGCGATATCCTGCCCTAAAGCAGCGTATGCGTCTTGCAGCAAATTTGCCTAAGGTATGACTATATGATGGCGTTATTAGATTAGAAAATAATAAATTCTATTTTTGTTATGCGTTATTGGTATATGTCTTGGTGGCTCTCGCTTTCGCTGGCCAGCGCCTACAGAGTTCGCGTTGCACCTGTACGAGCTGGCTTTCCAGCGAAACGGCTCCAGTGCAGTTACAGATAATCCTTGTAGGCAAACAACGCCGGCGCCCCACCGGTGTGCAGGAAGATGATCGGGCCTTCATCGAAGCGTTGACGACCGATGCCATCAAGCAACCCGGCCATCGCCTTGCCGGTGTAGACCGGGTCCAGCAGCAGGCCTTCCTGACTCGCCACCAGCTTCACCGCCGCCAGAGTCCCGGCATTGGGTTCGCCGTAGCGTGGCGCGAAATACTCGTCCCACAACTCGACCTTGAAACTCTTCGGCAGGTTCACACCCAGCAACTCGGCGGTGCGCTCGGCCAGGCCCTGTACCTTCGGCCGCTGGTCCTCATCGCTACGGGACACCGTGACGCCAATGACTGGCAAATCCGGCAGTGCTTCGCTCAAGGCCAATGCCAGGCCGCTGTGGGTTCCGGCGCTGCCCGAGGCCAACACCACGGCGGCGAAATTCAGGCCGGTGTCCTTGATCTGTTCCGCCAGTTCCAACCCGGCACGCACATACCCCAGGGCGCCCAGCGCATTGGAGCCGCCAATCGGCACCAGATACGGTTTTTTGCCGTTGCTGCGCAAGCGAGCGGCCAGGGCGTGCAGTTGCTCGTCGGCATTGTCGAGGTTTTCCACCAGCTCGACCTTGGCATCGAACAGGTCCAGCAACAGCCGATTGCCATTGCCGAGATAGTTGGCGTCGTCGGTGCCGAGGGGGTTTTCCAGCAACGCTACACAGCCAAGGCCCAGTTTGGCGGCAATGGCGGCCGTCTGGCGCACATGGTTGGACTGAATCGCGCCAGCGGTGATCAAGGTGTCGGCACCTTGCGCCAGGGCATCGGCGGCCAGGTACTCGAGTTTGCGCAGCTTGTTGCCGCCCATGGCCAGTGGTGTCAGGTCATCGCGTTTGACGTACACGTCGCGGCCCAGCCAGGTCGACAGGCGTTCGAGCTTTTCCAGGGCGGTGGGCTGACCGAGCAGGTCGAGACGGTTAAAGCGGGCAAGCTGTTGTTTGATCGGCTCTTGATTGAACATGGTTCCGTACTGGCGGTGGGAGATGTGTGGACTATAGGCACGCCTATTTGAAGCGGCAACCGCCAACCACCAATCGCTTATAGCCAACAGTGCTTAACACAGCACAATTGGTTCTTAATTTGGCTCACGGCCCTTGCCGTAAAGTATTTGCCTTTGACGCGGCCAGACTGTCCGGCCGCCCGTGAGGAGTTTTTACCGTGAGTGAGCGTTCCAGCCATTGGCAATTGCAGAGCATCGTCAGCCAGCTGCGTACGGCACGTGACCAGTGGCGCGCGCAAAACGGCCGTGCCAGCACCGAGCAGGGAGGGCGCGAATTGCCGTCCCGCGCGGCCATGGCGGAGATTCTCGAAGCCTTGTGCGGTGCGCTGTTTCCCATGCGCCTGGGGCCGGTGGACCTGCGCGAGGAAAGTGAAGACTTCTACGTCGGACACACCCTCGACGTCGCACTGAATGCCTTGCTGGCTCAGGCGCGGCTCGAATTGCGCTACGCCGCGCGCCACAGCGCCAAGGTCGATACCGAGGTCGAGGCCAGGACCATCGAGATCATCCAGGACTTCGCTCTCGCGTTGCCGGGGTTGCGCAGCCTGCTCGATACCGATGTTCTGGCGGCCTATCACGGTGACCCGGCGGCACGCAGCGTCGATGAAGTATTGCTGTGCTATCCGGGGATTCTGGCGGTGATTCACCATCGCCTGGCTCACCATTTGTATCGCGCCGGTTTGCCGTTGCTGGCGCGGATCAGCGCGGAAATCGCCCACTCGGCCACCGGCATCGACATTCACCCCGGCGCGCAGATTGGCCGCAGTTTCTTCATCGACCATGGGACAGGCGTGGTGATCGGCGAGACCGCCATCATCGGCGAGCGCGTGCGGATCTATCAGGCCGTGACCCTGGGCGCCAAGCGCTTCCCGGCGGACGAAGACGGTCAGCTGCAGAAGGGCCAGCCGCGTCACCCGATTGTCGAGGATGACGTGGTGATCTATGCCGGCGCGACGATTCTGGGACGGATCACCATCGGCAAGGGTTCGACCATTGGCGGCAACGTCTGGCTGACCCGCAGCGTGCCGGCGGGCAGCAACCTGACCCAGGCGAATCTGCAGCATGATGATGGGGCGCAGAAGTAATTCCAGAAATCCTGGCTGACTGACAGGCCCTCATCGCGAGCAAGCTCGCTCCCACAGGATTTTCGGGTGTTCACAGTCATGGTGTTCACTGAAGATCCACGGTGGGAGCGAGCTTGCTCGCGATTGGATTTCATGCCGAATCGAGCTAACGGCTTTGATTTAATCCTGCCTCATACTCTCCCTTGAACTGGCACAAGAAAACGACCGCCGAGCCCTGCGATTAGTCCTTAGCACCCTATCCATGTTTAAATTGAACGTTCATTCAAGTTAAACCGGTGGTTCGCCGCCCGCTCACAACAGGAGGCTTGCCTTTGCTGAGTCTGATTTCTACAGCCACGTTTTACCCCTTCGAGGTGCACCGTTCATGAGTGCATCGTCCCTCCCTCCAAGCGGCCTGGTCCGCATGAATCCGCCGGTGTTCTACTTTGCGGCGAGTTTCATTCTGCTGTTCGGCGTCGTGGTCATCGCCTTGCCCGAACAGGCCGGTGCCTGGTTGCTGGCGGCGCAAAACTGGGCGGCCAATACGGTCGGCTGGTACTACATGCTGGCGATGACGCTGTATCTGGTCTTCGTGGTGGTCACCGCCTTGTCCGGCTACGGCAAGATCAAGCTCGGTGCCGACCACGACGAGCCCGAGTTCAGCTACCTGTCCTGGGCCGGCATGTTGTTCGCCGCCGGCATCAGCATCACCCTTTTTTTCTTCTGTGTGTCCGAACCGCTGACCCACATGCTGCAACCGCCCCAAGGCGAGGCCGGCACGGCGGACGCGGCGCGTCAGGCGATGCAGATTCTGTTTCTGCACTGGGGGCTGCACGGCTGGGGTGTGTTCGCTTTCGTCGGCATGGCGCTGGCGTATTTCGCCTACCGCCATAACCTGCCGCTGGCCTTGCGTTCGGCGCTGTATCCGCTGATTGGCAAGCGCATCAACGGGCCGATCGGCTACGCGGTGGATGGCTTCGGCATCATCGCCACGGTGTTCGGTCTCGGTGCGGACATGGGCTTTGGTGTGCTGCACCTCAACTCGGGCCTGGACTACCTGTTCAGCATCGCCCACACACAGTGGATTCAGGTCGGCCTGATCACCCTGATGATGGGGGCGGCGATCATCGTTGCCGTGTCCGGCGTCGATAAGGGGGTGCGGGTCATGTCCGACATCAACATGCTGCTGGCCTGCGCGTTGCTGCTGTTCGTGTTGTTCGCCGGCCCGACGCAGCACCTGCTCAATACCCTGATCCAGAACCTCGGTGACTACCTCGGCGCCTTGCCGATGAAGAGTTTTGACCTGTACGCCTACGACAAACCCAGCGACTGGCTCGGCGGCTGGACGGTGTTCTACTGGGCCTGGTGGATTGCCTGGTCGCCGTTCGTGGGCCTGTTCATCGCGCGGATTTCCCGCGGCCGCACCATCCGCGAATTCGTCTTCGGCGTGCTGTTGATCCCGCTCGGTTTCACCCTGGCGTGGATGTCGATCTTCGGCAACAGCGCCATCGATCAAGTGCTCAACCACGGCATGAGTGCGCTGGGCATGTCGGCCATCGATAACCCGTCGATGACCCTGTACCTGCTGCTGGAAACTTACCCGTGGAGCAAAACCGTGATTGCGGTCACGGTGTTCATCAGTTTTGTGTTCTTCGTGACTTCGGCCGACTCCGGCACGGTGGTGTTGTCGACGCTGTCCGCCAAGGGCGGCAACCCGGACGAAGACGGGCCGAAATGGCTGCGGGTGTTCTGGGGCGCGATGACGGCGCTGGTGACCAGTGCGCTGCTGTTCTCCGGCAGCATCGATGCGCTGAAGTCGGCGGTGGTGCTGACTTCGCTGCCGTTCTCGCTGATTTTGCTGTTGATGATGTGGGGGCTGCACAAAGCGTTTTACCTGGAGTCGCAAAAGCAGATCGCGCAGTTGCATTCCCTGGCGCCGGTGTCCGGCTCGCGGCGCGGCGGCTGGCGTCAGCGCTTGAGTCAGGCGGTGCATTTCCCGTCGCGGGACGAGGTCTATCGCTTCCTCGATTCGACGGTGCGCCCGGCCATTGAAGAAGTCTCGGCGGTGTTCGTCGAAAAGGGCCTGAAGGTCATCACACAGCCGGACCCGGCCAATGACAACGTCAGCCTGGAAATCGGTCACGGCGATGAACATCCGTTTGTCTATCAGGTGCAGATGCGTGGCTACTTCACGCCGTCATTTGCCCGCGGCGGCATGGGCTCCAAGGAGCTCAACAACCGTCGTTATTACCGGGCCGAAGTGCATTTGAGCGAGGGCAGTCAGAACTACGATCTGGTGGGGTACACCAAGGAGCAGATCATCAACGACATCCTTGATCAGTACGAGCGGCACATGCAGTTCCTGCATCTGGTGCGTTGATCGGGGGATCAGGTTTCGCTGGTCAGCACCATGAACAGCACCAGCGCCGCCACCGGGACGCTGAACACCACGGTGCCGACCACCACTTCGGTGCTCAATGGCTGACCGGCGTGAACCATGCCGACCGCGGAATTGATCAATGTGAGCGCCAGCCATAGTGCGACAAAGCCGTAGGCCAGGGTCTGGCGGGTGAAGCCGATTTTCTCGCCGATGAACAGCATCAGCGCCAGGAGGATCAGGCCGAAGGTGATGATGATGGTGGTGTGCATGGTCTTTGTTCCGTCCGATAGATGAGCAATGCCCGACAAACCGCGATCGCTAGCAAGCTCGCGCCCACAAAGATCACTGCGATCCCTGTGGGAGCGAGCCTGCTCGCGATTGGGGTCACGACGATGTCATTGCAAGCCAAGTCATCAATACCACTACTGAGCATAGGTCAGGCGGGCCCGGCCTTAAACCAACCCACCCTTGACCCGCAGGATCTGCCCATTCACCCGGGATGAAATTCCTCAATGACACACCACCGTCACCGATGCCGGTGTTTGGGGGAGGTGTTTGCGCGGGCCGGATGAAGATCAAACGATGAATTCTGTGAAACGTTTCAGCAATTGGTCGACGCCGGGCTTTTCTGGCGTTTGTCTAAGCGTATGCTGGGCGACTGGCGAAGCAGTCGATACCAGATTCAAGACAGACAAGAGAGGATTCGATGACTTACACCGCTGCCGAAAACCGCTACGACTCCATTCCTTACCGCCGCGTGGGCCGCAGCGGGCTGGTGCTGCCGGCGCTGTCCCTGGGCCTGTGGCACAACTTCGGCGACAGCACGCCGATCGATACCCAGCGTGCGTTGTTGCGCACCGCGTTTGACCTGGGCATCAACCATTTCGACCTGGCCAACAACTACGGCCCGCCCTACGGCAGCGCCGAGATCAACTTCGGGCGTTTGCTGCGCGAGGACTTCAAGCAATACCGCGATGAACTGATCATCTCCAGCAAGGCCGGTTGGGACATGTGGCCCGGTCCTTACGGTCAGGGCGGCGGTTCGCGCAAGTACGTGCTGGCCAGCCTAGACCAGAGCCTGCAGCGCCTGGGCGTGGACTACGTGGACATTTTCTATTCCCACCGTTTCGACCCGGACACCCCGCTGGAAGAAACCGCCAGCGCGCTCGCCACCGCGGTGCAACAGGGCAAGGCGCTGTACATCGGCATTTCGTCCTATTCCGGGGTGAAGACCCGCGAAATGGCGGCGCTGCTCAAAGAGTGGAAAGTCCCGCTGCTGATCCATCAACCGGCCTACAACCTGCTCAATCGCTGGGTGGAAAAAGACCTGCTCGATACCACCGACGAACTTGGCACGGGTGTGATTGCGTTCACGCCACTGGCCCAGGGTTTGCTGACCGACAAGTACCTCAATGGCGTGCCGGCGGATGCACGGGTCAATCGTCCTGGCGGTGCTTCGTTGCAGGCTTCGCACCTGTCCGAGGCCAACATTGCCCACGTGCGTGCGCTTAACGAGATCGCCAAGCGTCGCGGTCAAAGTCTGGCGCAACTGGCCCTGGCCTGGACCCTGCGCGACCCGCGCGTAACCTCGGCGCTGATCGGTGCGAGCCGGCCGGAGCAGATTATCGAGAACGTCGGGGCGTTGAAGAATTTGAGTTTCAATGAGCAGGAGCTGGCGGAGATCGACCGGTTTGCTCAGGAGGGTGGGATCAATCTTTGGGAGAAGCCTTCGACGGCTGAGTAACCGTCAGCCAGGTCTTCTGGCGTCTGCTCCGTCCTTATCGCGAGCAGGCTCGCTCCCACAGGGATGGCGGTTGACCGCAAAATTTTGGTCAACACAGAACCAGTGTGGGAGCGAGCCTGCTCGCGATGGGGCCGGGACAATCAATACTGCACTTGGAGTTCAGCGAAAAAACGGCACATCCCCCAACACCGTCGCCCGCTGCATCACCCGCCGCGCCGGCCGGTAATCATCCACCGCGTAATGTTGCGTCACGCGGTTATCCCAGAACGCGATGTCGTCTTTCTGCCAGCGCCAGCGAATGGTGAATTCCGGCCGGGTGGCGTGGGCGAACAGGAACTTCAGAATCGCCTCGCTTTCGGTTTCCGACAGCTCGTTGATCTTCGACGTGAACCCTTCATTGACGAACAACGAGCGACGCCCGCTCACCGGATGGGTACGGATCACCGGGTGCGACAGCGGTGGATTCTTGCGCCGTGCTTCTTCCCATTGGGCCAACGCTTCTGGCGTATTGCCGTAGCGCTCCAGCGGGAACGAACGGGTGAAATCGTGGGTGGCGGTCAGCCCTTCGAGCAAGGCTTTCACCGGCGCCGACAAGGCTTCGTACGCCGCAATCCCGCTGGCCCACAGGGTGTCGCCGCCGAACTCCGGCAACAGCTTGGCGCTGAGCACCGCGCCCATCGCCGGGGTGGGCAGGAAGGTCACGTCGGTGTGCCAGATTGCGTTGTCGCGCACGTCGGTGACGGCGGTGTCGAGGATCAGCACTTCCGGTTGTTCCGGCACGTTCGGGTAGATCGGGTGAATGTGCAGATCACCGAAATTGGCCGCGAAACGCGCCTGCTGCTGGGGCGTGATCGGTTGGTCGCGGAAGAACAGCACCTGATGTTTGAGCAACGCTTGCTCGATGGCGTCGCGCTGTTCCAGGTTCAGTGGCTGGCTGATGTCGACGCCGCTGATCTGCGCGCCGAGGGCGGAGCTTAGTGGGGTGATAGTCAGGTGGCTCATGATGGTTCTCTTCAACTCTGAGTGTTGACTCCTGTGGGAGCTTGCTCCCACAGGTTTTTCACATGGCAATTTTTAGTGAGCCTGGCCGTGCCATGGCACCAGTTTGCGTTGCAGGGCGCGCAAGCCCATCTCCATGGCAAAGGCGATCAGCGCGATCACCAGAATCCCCAGGACCACCACATCGGTGACCAGGAACTGCGCGGCCGACTGCACCATGAAACCCAGGCCGCTGGTGGCGGCGATCAATTCGGCGGCGACCAGTGTCGACCAGCCCACACCCAGACCAATGCGCACACCGGTCAAAATATCCGGCAGCGCGCTGGGCAGAATCACATGGCGAATCAACTGCGCACGGGTCGCGCCCAACGACTGCGCGGCGCGCAATTTCGCCGGGTCGACCGTGCGTACACCGGTCGCGGTGGCAATGGCGATCGGGGCGAAAATGGCCAGGTAGATCAACAGCACTTTCGACAGCTCGCCGATGCCGCACCAGATCACGATCAGCGGCAGATAGGCCAGCGGTGGAATCGGGCGGTAGAACTCGATCAGCGGATCGAGAACGCCGCGAGCGATGCGGTTGTGACCGATGGCGATGCCAACCGGTACAGCGGTCAGCACCGCGAAGCCCAGGCCCAGGCCGATGCGGCTGAGGCTCGCGCCCAGGTGCTGCCACAGGGTCGAATCCATGTAGCCGCTGGTGGCCAGCAACCAGCCTTTTTGCAGGACGGCGGACGGTGGTGGCAGGAACAAGGGTTCAATCAAGCCGGTCGCGGTAACGGCCCACCAGAGGACCACGAGGGCGATCAGCGTCAGCACGCTGATCCAGCGAGTGCTCAAAGTGCGACGAACCGGAATCACCGAAGCGCCGGGTTTTACCGCAACGGCCGGGATTTCATAGCTGCTCATGCGCGCTCCTGCCGCTGGGCGGCGCTGCGTTGGGAGAAGACTCTGGCGAGCACGTGTTCGCGGGTTTCGATAAAGCGCGGGTCGGATTTGATCGCCCGTGCCGACTCGCCGGCCGCGTAACGCTGGCCGAAGTCCAGGCTCAGGCGTTCGACGATTTGCCCCGGATTGGGCGCCAGCAGAATCAGGTCGGTGGCGAGAAACACGGCTTCTTCGATGTCGTGGGTAATCAGGAACACCGGTTTGGCCGTGCGCCGCCAGACTTGCAGCAACAGTTCCTGCATCTGCTCGCGGGTGAACGCATCGAGGGCGCCAAAGGGTTCGTCCATCAATAGAACCCGTGGGTCGGCAGCGAGGGCGCGGGCCAGTCCGACGCGCTGCTTCTGCCCACCGGACAGTTGCCAGATGCGGCGGTGTTCAAATCCGGAAAGGTCTACCAGCGCGAGCATTTCCCGGGCGCGGATTTCGCGTTTGTCCCGAGGAATGCCGGCCAGTTCCAGGCCGAAGCCGACGTTGGCCAGCACGTCCTGCCAGGGCAGCAGGGCGTCGTCCTGGAACACCACGCCGCGTTCGGCACTCGGGCCTTTGACGGGCACGCCGTCGAGGGTGATGCGCCCGGCGCTGGGTTCGACGAAACCGGCAATCAGGTTCAACAGCGAAGTCTTGCCACTGCCGGACGGGCCGAGGGCAACCAGCAATTGCCGGGGCCCCAGGCTCAGGGAAATATCCGCCAGCACCGGTTCCGGGCTGCCAGGGTACTGTGCGCTGATGCGCTCCAGCTGTAGCAAGGCCATGGCGATGAACTCCCGATCAGTTGGTGATGAACTTGGCGCTGACGTAGGGTGCGTAGTCCGGCAGCACAGCCTCGACCTTGCCTTGTTCCTTGAGGAACGCGGCGGTGTCGGTGATGGCCTTGGTGGTCGGCGCACCCAGGGTGATGACCTGATCAGCCGCCAGCGGATAGACGTTGCCTTGCAGCAGCAGTGGAATATCGCTGGCCTTGGCGCCAGACAGTTTTACAAGCTTGTCGACGTTACCTTGATTGGCCAGCCAGGCTTTTGGGTCTTTGCGGTAGTCGGCGTAGGCGTCCAGGGTCACTTTGGCGAACGCGGTGACGATTTCCGGGTGCTTCTCGGCGAAGTCCTTACGCACGATCCAGGCATCGAAGGTCGGTGCGCCGAACTTGGCCAGTTCGCCGGAGGTGATCAGCACTTTGCCGTTTTCCTTGGCGACGCCCAGGGCCGGGTCCCACACGTAGGTGGCATCGATGTCACCACGTTTCCATGCAGCGATGATGGCGGGCGGGGCGAGGTTGAGGACGGTGACTTTCGAGGGGTCGATGTTCCAGTGCTTCAGCGCGGCCAGCAGGCTGTAGTGGCCGGTGGAAACGAATGGCACGGCGATTTTCTTGCCGATCAGGTCTTGCGGGGTCTTGATCCCGGAACCGTCACGGGCCACCAGCGCTTCGGCGGCCCCGATCTGGGTGGCGATGAGGAAGGTTTCCACCGGGACTTTGCGGGTAATGGCCGCCGTCAGGGGGCTGGAACCGAGGTAGCCGATCTGCACGTCACCGGAGGCGATGGCGGCGATGATGTCGGCACCGTTATCGAATTTGCGCCAGCTGATGTCGGCCTTGGTGGCTTTTTCATAGGCGCCATCGGCCTGGGCGACTTTCGCCGGGTCAACGGTGGTCTGGTAGGCGACAGTCACATCAGCCGCCTGGGCAAAGAAGCTCGCTGCCGCTAGAGAGGCGGCCGCCAGCAGGCGAAGAGGGAAATGCAGTTTCATCGGGAAGCTCCTTGTCAGGCGACCGAGAGTCGGCGTGAAAGGAGACTAAATGATATAAGAATTCGAAAATAAATAACTTTTTCGAATGAGCTTATGAGCGGAAAAATCTAACCGTGACCGCGGCGCGGTCAATCGCGAGCAGGCTCCCACAGTAATCACAGGTGTTTGCACAATTGTGGCAACACTGAAAGTCCACTGTGGCAGCGAGCCTGCTCGCGATAAGGTCCGAAGGACACTCTGATGTCAGTTGCTGATCGCCAAAATGCTCGCCTGATACGACCCGACAAACACGTCGAAATCGCCGACTTCGTTCTGTTCCAGCTCCGCCTGTTGAGCCAGCGACGAGCGCGCCAGTTCTTCAAACCGGGCCTGTTCCTCAGCCGGCAATGGTTGGCTGCGGAAAAACTCCGCGTGGGCGCGGCTTTGGCGCAGGGAGAACTGGGCAAAGCTTTCCTTGTGCTCGGCCATGGCCGCCAGGACCTGGGCTGATGGCGTCAGGGATGGTCCTTGACCTTGGCCAGTTGCGCATCCAGCGCCTTGCTGTGGGCATCGCCGCCGTGGCTCTGATCCAGCATCGCCGCCAGGGGCGCGATGTTTTCCAGCAATTGTGCAGCCCACTCTTTCAGGTCTACGGGGTGACCATCGCGTTGCAGTTGCAGGCCCGGACGGCGACCTTCCTTGACCACGCTGAGGAAGTTCGAGGTCGCATTGCCGCAGCTGGTGTTGGTCAGCAACGGGCTGTCGTTCAGGGCGCAGTACAGCAGGAAGGCGTCGAGGAAGCGCGATTCGGTGAGATCGATGCCCGTCGGCAGGAATGGGTTGATGTCCAGGCAGCGAACTTCAACGTACTGGATGCCACGGGCCATCAGCGCCTGGATCGGCCGCTCGCCGGTGTAGGTCACGCGTTTGGGGCGAATGTTGGAGTAGTACTCGTTTTCGATCTGCAGGATGTTGGTGTTGAGTTGAACCCACTCACCGTCCTTGTGGGTGCCGATTTCGACGTACGGCGCATAGGGCGTGGCCACCGCTTTGCGCAGGCTGTCGATGTAGCTGCCCAGATCGTTGTAGCACGGCGTCAGGCCGGCCTGTGCGTTGCTCTGGTAACCCAGGTCACTCATGCGCAGGCTGGTGGCGTACGGCAGGTACAAGGTGTCCGGATCCAGCTGTTCCAACTGATGCGAACGGCCGCGCAGGAAGCCGGCGTCCAGTGCTGGCGATGCGCCGAACAGGTACATCAGCAGCCAGCTGTAGCGGCGGAAGTTGCGGATCAGGGCGATGTAGGCCGACGACTGATAGTCGCGGTCGGTGCCGACGAAGCCTTCGGCCTGCTTGAGCAGAGGCCAGAGTTTCTCCGGCAGGGAGAAGTTGTAGTGAATCCCGGCGATGCACTGCATGGTCTTGCCGTAACGCAGGGCCAGGCCCTTGCGGTAGACGTACTTGAGCTGACCGATGTTGGACGTGCCGTAATAGGCGATCGGGATATCTTCCTCGGCCGGCAGCGGGCACGGCATCGACGGACTCCACAGGTACTCGTTGCCGAGCTTGCTGTAGGCAAAGCGATGAATCTTGTCCAGGCTCGCCAGCGTGTCCGCCGGATCGGGCAGGGCCGGGGTGATGAACTCCAGCAGCGATTCGGAATAGTCAGTGGTGATCTGTTCGTTGGTCAGCGCGGAACCCAATGCTTCCGGGTGCGGCGTTTGCGCCAGCCGACCTTCATCGGTCACGCGCAGGCATTCACGTTCGATGCCGTGAAGGCACTGTTCGAGCAGAGAGAGGTTAGCGCGCTCGCCGAGCAGGGCCAGGCGGCGGTTGAGAAGTTCGCTCAAGTTGGATTCCTTCACGCGTCAGTCGCCCCAATATGGGGGTGGGCAAGACGGTCTACAAGGGTGAAGTTAAAACTGGCGTTTTCGCCTGGTTTTTGGAGCCGCTCAGGCCATATGCCGGTCAGTCAATAACCGCACAATCCCTGTGGGAGCAAGCTCGCTCCCACAGGTTTGATTGCGTTGAAATTAACTCAAATCGATGACGTCTAGCTACAGGACAGCGAACGTGCCTTGTGCTTTTGCGACGAGTTTGTCGCCTTGCATCACGTCAGCTTCGACCACCAGCGTGCGCCGGCCCGGGTGGATCACCCGGGCGGTGCACATCACCTCACCGTCGGCGACGGCGCGGATGTAGTTGATCTTGCATTCGATGGTCGCGCTCTGCTGATCAAAGCCGTGGGTGCTGGAGCAGGCCAGCCCCATGGCAATGTCCACCAGACTGAACAAGGCCCCGCCGTGCAGCTTGCCGCCGCGATTGCGCAGCTCGGGTTCCAGCGCCAGGGCGACTTGCGCCACCCCGGTTTCCAGGCTGTGCAGACGACAGCCCAGATGCTTGAAAAACGCGCTTTCGGTCAGCCCGGCCGGGATGTCCATCAGCGTTTCTTCAACTGCTTGGCATTGGCGAACAGCGAAGCCATGGCGTTGTTGGCCGGAGCCGCCGCCGTGGTTTCCTTGCGCGGCGCGGTGTTCTGGGATTGGCGCGGAGCCGATCCTGGACGTGCACCGCGAGCACCGTCGATCTTCTCGCCCGGGGTGTCGCTCATGCGCATCGACAGGCCCACGCGTTTACGCGGGATGTCGACTTCCATGACCTTCACTTTCACCACATCGCCGGCCTTCACCGCTTCCCGTGGATCCTTGATGAACTTCTCCGATAGTGCAGAGATGTGCACCAAACCGTCCTGATGCACGCCGATGTCGACGAACGCGCCGAAGTTGGTCACGTTGGTCACCACGCCTTCGAGGATCATGCCCGGTTGCAAGTCCTTGAGGTCTTCGACGCCTTCCTGGAACTCGGCGGTCTTGAACTCGGGACGCGGGTCGCGACCGGGCTTTTCCAGCTCCTGGAGAATGTCGGTCACGGTCGGCAGACCAAAGGTTTCGTCGGTGTATTTCTTCGGATCGAGACGCTTGAGGAACGCGGCATCGCCAATCAGCGAGCGGATGTCACGGTCGGTTTCAGCCGCGATTCGCTGAACCAGCGGATAGGCTTCCGGGTGCACGGCGGACGAATCCAGCGGGTTCTCGCCATTCATGACGCGCAGGAAGCCGGCGGCCTGTTCGAAGGTTTTCTCGCCCAGGCGCGCGACTTTCTTCAGCGCGGCGCGGGTTTTGAACGCGCCGTGCTCGTCGCGATGGCTGACGATGTTCTGCGCCAGGGTTGCATTGAGGCCGGAGATGCGCGCCAGCAGCGCCACGGAAGCGGTGTTCACGTCCACGCCCACGGCGTTCACGCAGTCTTCGACCACCGCATCCAGGCCGCGCGCCAGTTTCAGCTGCGACACGTCGTGCTGGTACTGGCCGACACCGATGGATTTCGGATCGATCTTCACCAGCTCGGCCAGCGGGTCTTGCAGGCGGCGGGCAATCGACACGGCGCCGCGGATCGACACGTCGAGGTCAGGGAATTCCTTGGAGGCCAGTTCCGAGGCCGAGTAAACCGACGCGCCGGCCTCGGAGACCATGACTTTGGTCATCTTCATGGCTGGATATTTTTTGATCAGCTCTGCAGCCAGCTTGTCGGTTTCACGGCTGGCGGTGCCGTTGCCGATGGCGATCAGATCGACCGAATGCTTGGCGCACAGGGCGGCGAGCACGGCGATGGTCTGGTCCCATTTGTTGTGCGGCACGTGCGGATAAACCGTGGCGTGATCCAGCAGCTTGCCGGTGGAATCAACCACGGCGACCTTGCAGCCGGTGCGCAGGCCCGGGTCGAGGCCCAGGGTGGCACGCGGGCCGGCCGGGGCCGACAGCAGCAGGTCGTGCAGGTTGTGGGCGAACACGTTGATCGCTTCGGTTTCCGCGCTATCGCGCAGTTCACCCAGCAGGTCGGTTTCCAGGTGGGTGTAGAGCTTGACCTTCCAGGTCCAGCGCACCACTTCGCCCAGCCATTTGTCGGCGGCGCGGTTCTGGTTCTGGATGCCGACGTGCTGGCCGATCATGCCTTCGCACGGGTGCATGGTGCCGGGCAGTTCATCGCCGACTTTCAGCGCGGAGCTGAGAATGCCTTCGTTGCGGCCACGGAAAATCGCCAGCGCGCGGTGCGACGGCATGCTTTTCAACGGTTCGTCGTGTTCGAAGTAGTCGCGGAACTTGGCGCCTTCCTCTTCCTTGCCGGCGATCACGCGGGCACTGAGGGTGGCTTCCTGTTTGAGGTAATTGCGCAGCTTGTCCAGCAGGCCGGCGTCCTCGGCGAAGCGCTCCATGAGGATGTACTTGGCGCCTTCGAGGGCAGCCTTCACGTCGGCCACGCCTTTTTCGGCATCGACGAAGCGCGCGGCTTCGACATCCGGCGTCAGTGTCGGGTCGTTGAACAGGCCGTCGGCCAGGTCGCCGAGGCCGGCTTCCAGGGCAATCTGGCCCTTGGTGCGGCGCTTCTGCTTGTACGGCAGGTACAAGTCTTCGAGGCGGGTCTTGGTGTCGGCGAGCTTGATGTCACGCTCGAGTTGCGGGGTTAGCTTGCCTTGCTCCTGGATGCTGGCAAGGATGCTGATGCGCCGTTCGTCGAGTTCTCGCAGGTAGCGCAGACGTTCTTCCAGATGACGCAACTGGGTGTCATCGAGGCTGCCGGTCACTTCTTTCCGGTAACGGGCGATGAAGGGAACCGTAGAGCCTTCATCGAGTAGCGCGACGGCCGCTTCGACCTGTTGTGGGCGTACGCCGAGTTCCTCGGCGATGCGGCTGTTGATGCTGTCCATAAAACCACCTGACAAATTGTGAAAGCAGGCTCGCAGGCGCAGAAATAGGGGCTTGGCGAGTCTGGTTGAGCGGCCTGGCCTGCGCCGCTACCTGAGTCAACAGGCACTCCGTTGACCCGTGAAATCGAACAAATACTGCCAACGCTACGAAAATAAATAGCGTGTGTCTGTAGTACCTGTCTGATGTTGCCTGACACAAAAGGCCGCGCATTATAACCAGCGTTCTGCCGTTAGGGGGCATCGCGGGATACGGGTGTAACGGCCGGTTTTCTGGCGGTAAAGGAAAAATCTGCTAACAATGCACACGGTGCGTATAACGGCAGCTACGCCATAATGCGCGCCGAGATCAAAGGAGCATCCAATGAGCAGCACTGCAAACATTGCTGAAGGCGAGAAAATTCTTATTGTTGACGACGATCCGGGCCTCAGCAGCCTGTTGGAGCGTTTTTTCGTCAGCAAGGGGCTACCGCGCCCGTGCCGTCCCGAATACCGAGCAAATGGATCGCCTGCTGGCGCGCGAAGTGTTCAATCTGGTCGTTCTCGACCTGATGCTGCCCGGCGAAGACGGCCTGACCGCCTGCCGTCGCCTGCGTGGCGCGAACAACCAGATTCCAATCATCATGCTGACCGCCAAGGGCGATGAGCTGAGCCGCATCAAGGGCCTGGAGCTGGGCGCTGACGATTACCTGGCCAAGCCGTTCAACCCGGACGAGCTGATGGCGCGGGTCAAGGCTGTGTTGCGTCGTCAATCGGCCCCGGTGCCGGGCGCACCGGGCAGCGAAGACGAAAGCGTGACTTTCGGCGACTACGAACTGTCCCTGGCCACCCGCGAGCTCAAGCGCGGTGAAGAAGTGCACATGCTCACCACCGGTGAGTTTGCGGTCCTCAAGGCGCTGGTGATGAATGCCCGTCAGCCATTGACCCGTGACAAGCTGATGAACCTGGCCCGTGGTCGCGAGTGGGATGCCCTGGAGCGCTCCATTGACGTGCAGATTTCCCGTCTGCGCCGGATGATCGAGCCTGATCCGTCCAAGCCGCGTTACATCCAGACGGTTTGGGGTGTGGGTTACGTGTTCGTTCCGGATGGCGCCGCCACCAAGTGATCGGCGCTTTGTAGGAGCGGGTCGTGCGGGCCAGGGGTCATATGATCATGCCCGCAGACTCGCGATCCGCAATGTGCGAGCATTCCTCGCTCCTGCAAGTGTGTAGCGGTTATCCATGAAAACCCCGGTTTGGTTCCCCCAGAGCTTTTTCTCCCGCACCCTTTGGCTGGTGCTCATCGTCGTTCTGTTCTCCAAGGCACTGACCCTGGTTTATCTGTTGATGAACGAGGACGTGCTGGTGGACCGTCAGTACAGCCACGGTGTCGCCCTGACGTTGCGCGCGTACTGGGCGGCCGATGAAAAAAACCGCGACAAGATCGCCGATGCCGTACCCCTGATACGGGTGGTAGGTGCCGGTGTGCCGGAAGGTGAACAACACTGGCCCTACAGCGAGATCTACCAGCGGCAGATGCAGGCCGAACTGGGGGCGGACACCGAGGTGCGATTGCGCATGCATGCGCCGCCGGCGTTGTGGGTCCGGGCGCCAAGCCTGGGTGAAGGCTGGCTGAAAGTACCGCTGTACCCGCATCCGCTACGCGGCCAGAAAATCTGGAACGTCCTGGGCTGGTTCCTCGCCATTGGCCTGCTGTCCACCGCAGCGGCGTGGATTTTTGTCAGCCAGCTCAATCAACCTCTGAAGCGCCTGGTCTATGCCGCACGTCAACTTGGCCAGGGTCGCAGCGTGCGTTTGCCGATCAGCGATACGCCGAGCGAAATGACCGAGGTTTACCGCGCTTTCAACCAGATGGCCGAAGATGTCGAGCAGGCCGGTCGCGAGCGCGAACTGATGCTGGCCGGGGTCTCTCATGACCTGCGTACGCCGTTGACCCGATTGCGCTTGTCCCTGGAGTTGATGGGCGACCGCAGCGACCTGACCGACGACATGGTTCGCGACATCGAGGACATGGATGCGATTCTCGACCAGTTCCTGGCGTTCATCCGCGACGGCCGCGACGAGTCGGTGGAGGAGGTGGACCTGAGCGATCTGGTCCGCGAAGTCGCCGCGCCGTACAACCAGACCGAAGAGAAAGTGCGCTTGCGTCTGGAGCCCATCCAGCCATTCCCGTTGCGGCGGGTGTCGATGAAGCGACTGCTGAACAACCTGATTGGCAACGCGCTGCACCACGCCGGAAGTGGCGTGGAAGTGGCGGCCTATGTGTCTGGGGACACCGCCGCCCCATATGTGGTGCTGAGCGTCATGGATCGTGGTGCCGGTATCGACCCCGCGGAACTGGAAGCGATCTTCAACCCGTTCACCCGTGGCGACCGTGCACGGGGCGGAAAGGGCACCGGTTTGGGGTTGGCAATCGTGAAGCGGATTGCTTCGATGCATGGCGGCAATGTTGAACTGCGTAACCGTTCCGGCGGAGGGCTGGAAGCGCGGGTGCGCTTGCCGCTGGGGTTGATGCTGCCGCGAGATGCGGTTTAAGCGCTGACTTCTTCGGTGGGGCTGATGGCCCCATCGCGATCAGGCACCCCCATTGGAATGTAATCCCCTGTGGGAGAGCCTGCTCGCGAAGGCGGCTTTCCAGCCGCCACAAGCCTCCAGGATCAGCCCTTCCCTTTGGTCCGCGTCATGTTCGGCCCGCCATTCTTTTCCAGATGCTCGATGATGATCCCCGCCACGTTCTTGCCGGTGGTGGTCTCGATACCCTCCAGGCCCGGCGACGAATTCACCTCCATCACCAGCGGTCCGTGATTGGAGCGCAGGATATCCACACCCGCCACCGCCAGTCCCATGACCTTCGCTGCCCGCAGCGCCGTCATGCGTTCTTCCGGCGTGATCTTGATCAGGCTGGCACTGCCACCGCGATGCAGGTTGGAACGAAACTCTCCAGGCCTGGCCTGGCGCTTCATGGCCGCAATCACCTTATCACCCACCACGAAGCAGCGAATGTCGGCGCCGCCGGCCTCCTTGATGTACTCCTGAACCATGATGTTTTGCTTGAGGCCCATGAACGCCTCGATCACCGACTCTGCCGCCGTGGCGGTTTCGCACAGCACCACACCGATGCCCTGGGTGCCTTCGAGCACCTTGATCACCAGTGGTGCGCCGTTGACCATCGCAATCAGGTCGGGAATGTCGTCCGGCGAGTGGGCAAACCCGGTCACCGGCAAACCGATGCCCCGGCGTGACAGCAATTGCAATGAGCGCAGTTTGTCCCGCGAGCGGGCGATGGCCACCGATTCGTTAAGCGGAAAAACCCCCATCATTTCGAACTGGCGCAATACCGCACAACCATAGAACGTGACCGATGCACCAATGCGCGGGATCACCGCATCGAAACCTTCGAGCGGCTTTCCGCGGTAGTGGATCTGAGGTTTGTGGCTGGCGATGTTCATGTAGGCGCGCAGGGTGTCGACCACCACCATTTCATGGCCGCGTTCAGTACCGGCTTCGACCAGGCGGCGGGTGGAATACAGACGCGGGTTCCGCGACAGCACAGCGATCTTCATGCAACACCTGTGGAGGAGGTAGATACCGGGAACACCGGCTTGTCTTGTACATATTTAATGCCCGGATTGACCACCAACTGGCCATCGATCAGGGCTTTGGAACCGAGTAACAGGCGATATCGCATGGATTTGCGGCAAGCGAGTGTGAACTGGACTCGCCAGACCCGATCACCCAGGGCCAGGGTGGTGCTGATCACGTATCGCACCTGCGCGTGACCGTTAGAGCTTTTAATGGTTTTCATCGTCACCAGCGGTGCTTCGCAGCGGCGGTGACGCAATTGCACCACCGTGCCCAGGTGCGCGGTGAAGCGCACCCACTGCTCACCGTCGCGCTCGAAGGTCTCGATGTCGGTGGCATGCAGGCTGGAGGTGCTGGCGCCGGTGTCGATTTTTGCCCGAAGGCCTGCCACTCCCAAATCCGGGAGCGCCACCCACTCGCGCAGACCGACGACGGTCAAATGGTCAAATGTCTTCAAAGGTGCTCAACCGGTAGTAACCGCTCGGCCGCACGCGGCCGGATTCGCGGTATTCACGCAGAATAATGATTAAAAGGCGACAGATATCTACGGCCCGGATTTCCAGCCCTTCAGGGAGGTTCTGGAATGCCTGCATTGTAATCCGAGACGAGGTAATTCTTGGTACGACAGAAACGGTAGTACAGTTCACCAATATTTCAGAATGAGGAAATCCCGTGGCACAAAAAAACGAAGAGGACGACAAAGTCCGCCTCGATAAATGGTTGTGGGCCGCGCGTTTTTACAAAACCCGAGCCCTGGCCAAGGCAGCGATTGAAAGCGGCAAGGTGCATTGCCGGGGTGAGCGTTGCAAACCGGGCAAGGAACCGCGCATTGGCGATGAGTTTGTGATTCGCACCGGTTTCGAGGAGCGTACGGTGGTCGTCCAGGCGCTGTCGATTGTTCGCCGTGGCGCGCCGGAAGCACAGACGCTGTACGCCGAAACCGAAGCCAGTATTGCCAAGCGCGAAAATGCCGCGGCCCAGCGCAAGGCTGGCGCCCTGGGTGTGAGTACCGATGGCAAGCCGAGCAAGAAACAGCGGCGTGATCTGTTCAAGTTTCGTGGGAGCAGCAACGAATGATTGATCGAAGCCACCGATCAACTGAGTCAGGCCAAGACTTGTAATTGCGCCTGCGCGTAGCCATATGAGGTAATTGGCCTGACGAGCCTGTGCCATTCGTCGTAAAACGCACACCACCATCGGCCTCTAACCCAAAACCAGGCAGCAATACGCTATAGCCAAGGCGTAACCTCGAATTCTGTCACTACTTTTGTCACCACTTCAGATACCAGACTTATGACCGACTTACCGGATAACGACTTCACCCAACGCTTCATCTTCGATGACAGCGACACCCGTGGCGAGATGGTTTCGCTGGAGCTCAGCTACGCTGAAGTCCTGGCCAAACACGCCTATCCGGAGCCGGTCGCGCAACTGCTCGGCGAGTTGATGGCCGCTGCGGCCTTGCTGGTCGGCACGTTGAAGTTCGACGGGTTGCTGATCCTTCAAGCCCGTTCCGAAGGCCCGATCCCGCTGCTGATGATCGAATGTTCCAGTGAGCGCGACATTCGTGGCCTGGCGCGATACGAGGCGGACCGGATTGCCGCCGACGCAACCCTGGCCGACTTGATGCCCGATGGCTCGCTGACCCTGACCATTGACCCGAACCAGGGCCAACGCTACCAGGGCGTCGTCGATCTGGATGGCGAAACGTTGTCCGACTGCTTCACCAACTACTTCGTCATGTCGCAGCAGATTGGCACTCGCATCAAGCTCTGCGCCGATGGCCGTCGCGCCCGTGGCCTGTTGCTGCAACAACTGCCCGCCGACCGTTTGAAGGACGAAGAAGAACGCGCCGCCAGCTGGCAGCACCTCACCGCGCTGGCCACCACCCTGACCTCCGATGAATTGCTGAGCCTGGACAACGAAACCGTGCTGCATCGCCTCTACCATGAAGAGCAGGTGCGTATGTTCGACGTGCAGAAACTGCGTTTCCGTTGCAGTTGTTCGCGAGAGCGTTCGGCCAATGCCCTGGTCAGTCTGGGTATGGAAGACGCGCAAAACCTGGTGATTGAGCACGGTGGAAAAATCGAGATCGACTGCCAGTTCTGCAACCATCAGTACCTGTTTGATGCCGCCGATGTCACTCAATTGTTCGCTGGTGCGGGTGTCGAGACGCCGTCAGATACCCGTCACTAAAACGGTTCAGCGCAGGTAAATTCACTGGTTTGTGCCGGAATAACGCCGTTACGACGGGAGGGCCCTACTATTTTTGGGCTTTTCTGGCATAATCCGGCCCACTTTTTTCGCGGTAGTAGTGCACGACTTTCTACTACAAAACGTTTGGAGCACTCGGCCACTGGCCGACGGGGAACCTCATGACGCAAGCCAATAACGCCGTGTACACCGATCTGAGTGTTGATGATCTGGTCAAAGAAGCCCTCAACCGCGGTGAAGGCGAGCTTGCCGATACCGGCGCACTGGTTGTTCGCACCGGTCACCGTACCGGCCGTTCGCCAGTCGATCGTTTCATCGTTGATGAGCCGACCACCACGGGCGCCATCGCCTGGGGCCCGATCAACCGCAAGTTCCCGGCCGACAAGTTCGATGCCCTGTGGAACCGCGTTGAGGCGTTCAACAACGCGCAAGAGCATTTCGTTTCCCACGTGCATGTAGGTGCGGCTTCCGAGCACTACCTGGCCGTGAAGATGACCACCCAGACTGCCTGGCAGAACCTGTTCGGTCGCTGCCTGTTCATCAACCCGGCCCAGTACAACCCGGCTGGTCGTGATGAGTGGCAAGTGCTCAACGTCGCCAACTTCGAATGCGTTCCAGAGCGTGACGGCACCAACTCCGATGGTTGCGTGATCATCAACTTCGCTCAGAAGAAAGTGCTGATCGCTGGCATGCGCTACGCCGGTGAAATGAAGAAAGCCATGTTCTCGGTGCAGAACTTCCTGCTGCCGGCCGCCGACGTGCTGCCAATGCACTGCGCTGCCAACATCGGCGAAGAAGGCGACGTGACCCTGTTCTTCGGTCTGTCCGGCACCGGTAAAACCACCCTGTCCGCCGACGAAAGCCGTTACCTGATCGGTGACGACGAGCACGGTTGGGGCGAGGGCGTGGTGTTCAACATCGAAGGCGGTTGCTATGCCAAGTGCATCGACCTGTCCGAGAAGAACGAGCCGGTTATCTGGAAAGCCATCAAGCACGGCGCCGTCCTGGAAAACGTCGTGATCGATGACGCCAAGCACGCCGACTACACCGATGTCAGCCTGACCCAGAACAGCCGCGCCGCTTACCCGCTGGAGCACGTTGCCAAGCGTTCCGAGAAGAACCTCGGTGGCGAGCCGAACGCTGTGATCTTCCTGACCTGCGACCTGACCGGCGTGCTGCCGCCAGTGTCGATCCTCAACGAAGAGCAAGCGGCCTACCACTTCCTGTCCGGCTACACCGCTCTGGTGGGGTCGACTGAAATGGGTTCGGGCAGCGGCATCAAGTCGACCTTCTCCACCTGCTTCGGCGCACCGTTCTTCCCGCGTCCGGCTGGCGAATACGCAGAGCTGCTGATCAAGCGTATCCGCGGCTTCGGCTCCAAGGTCTACCTGGTCAACACCGGCTGGACTGGCGGCGGCTACGGCGTCGGCAAGCGCTTCAACATCCCGACCACCCGTGCGGTGATCGCAGCGATCCAGAGCGGCGCGCTGATCGGTACCGAGACCGAGCACCTGGACACCATCAACCTCGACGTGCCACTGGCCGTACCGGGCGTTGAGACTGGCCTGCTGAACCCACGCAACACCTGGGCTGACAAAGCCGCCTACGACGAAGCCGCCAAAGCACTGGCCGGCCTGTTCACCGAGAACTTCAAGAAGTTCGACGTGAGCGACGCGATCAAGGCTGCCGGTCCTCAGTTGTAAGCGTTGGTTTGATGCAATGAAAAAACCGCCCCTCGGGGCGGTTTTTTTGTGGGCCTGATTCAGGTCGTCAGAATAAATAACTGCCATTATTCCAGTCGAATCGGCGCTAAACGACCAGAATAATGGCACTTATGCGTTTAGCTCCATGCCCTCCAATTCTGATGTATCCCACCGCTGGGCCTTGATCGCTTTGTAGAGCATTCCGATAGTCAGTGGGACTTTGTCGCCACGTCCCTTTGCCCTGCGCTTGAGGAAGACATCAAACCCTTCCGGCTGAAAGTAGCGATAGGCGTCGTAGTCGATGAAGTCGATGGCGAACTGCTCTTCCAGGCTTTCGATCAAGTGCTGGGCATCCGCGCCGTTGCAACCCAGATCGAAGTTGATCGAGGTGGCAAGGCTGATGGTATTGCGTTCGGGCAGGCCGATTTCTTCGTGTAGCAACTGCATGAGTTGCTGCATGAAGTGGTCGTCGGGGAAGTGGGGGGCGAGGTTCATTGCGTAGGCTCCGCCAATCGAAATGCAGGTGCCATATTGTCCTGCTCACGTTTTGATAGCCCCAATGCCTGCGCCAGCGTTGGCCATTGGCTGACAACGTATTTGAAGCGGTCGATGATATATTCTGCATCCGCACGACTGACCCGAAAATACTCCGCCACTTCCCGCGCCAACTCCAGATCCAGTGCGTTGTCGGCATCGGTGATGTTGAGTTTCAAACCGTCGGCATGGACCACCGGGTTTATGTCATAGGCGGCAGACAAGCGCCATCCCCGACCTGGGTCGAGGATAAAGCCATGATTGCGCAGGTGATCGTCGGTATTGGAAACCAGAATGTTGAACACAATGCGAGACCACAGCTCCCGTAGGTCAGCATGGGTTTGCGAGCCGTGTTCCATGAGCACTTCGGCCAACTCAAGGTAGCTTGCGCCGACTGAGGCATCGTCCCCGTCAACGCGATCAGTCAGGGTCATGGCCGAGGCAAAGTGCAGTCGGCCACCCCGTTCGGTGCGATCGAAGCGCTTGATCATGAAGCAGTGATGATCACTGGCGTAGCGTCGGGCGATACCGGTTGCGACGCGCAGGCCACAATGATTGGCCAAGGCATTGACCACCAGTTCCCAGGCGCCAACGTCATAGTCATCGCGGGTACTGGGGAATTTGGCGATCCACAAATGACCGTGCTCGTCTGCAACGCTGGCCTTGGGGCGGGCACCACCGAGTGAACCGCCCGGTGCGATCAACATTCTCAGCCACTCGCGGCCATCGAGTGAGGTGTTGTCCGGATCGTTTTCCAAGGCACGGCTGGCTTGTTCCAGCGCTCGCAACTCGATGAAAGGCGGGGCGGCGACGCCATCGCGATCATCGAGAAAGTTGCCTTGGTCATTAAGCTTGTAGCGGATCGCACCGACCCGATAGAGATCATGTACGCCCAACAGGAAATCTGACTCGTGGAGCTTGCTGCCCTTGGCAATCAAGCCGTCGCGGATATCCCGTTCCAGCCGCCGTTTCATCAACAGTTGGCCCTATCGATCCGGGCTTGAGTCAGCGAACACGCCAAACCGGCTTTGATGTTGTCCCGGAAACTGCCGACCTTCATAGAGGCCAATGCGAGGTTCGAGCGGCGTGAAATTCAGCTCCGGATCTGCCAGCGCAACCCTGTCGTACTCAAATTCGAAGACTTCTGTGGAACGGGTCTTTCGGGCATGCAGGAAACCGAGACGCCTGGGCCCGTTCAAGGACTCCCAATCGGCATACACCGCAATCTGCGTCATTGTTCACCTGTCGTGGACTTGTTTTTTTTTCTGGGTCAACAGACTGGAAAGAGAGTGGGTGTTGAAGGGGTAGTCAGCCAACAGATCTTCTGCGGGGCTGGCGCTTTCAATTACTTCAGTCTCTTTTCCGGTTTTGGGAGGGGCTTTTTTAGCCACGCTGACTTTACGTGCCTGTCGGTTCAAGTCGTTGGATGAAGTGGCCCTGGATTTCAATTGTGCGTCCTGCAGTTGCCGCCCCACCTCGTCGGTTGCCGCGAGTTTGTTCAGGTCTTTTTCAAGGCCAAGCACCTGCATTACGGACAGGTAGGCACCGATGGTCACGCCTGAACCACCTGATTCCAGAGAGCGCAAGGTTGTCAGTGACATGCCTGATCTCTCGGCGACTTGCTTGGCGGTGAGCTTGCGGCGCAATCGTGCCAGTTTCAGTCGCTCCCCGAACTCGGCAAGCAATCGGGAAGCGGCGGGCAGGAGTGGCGCTGTCTTCTTGGCCATGTGCCAATATTCCTTCATTTTTTAGCCTTAACTGCCAGAATAATAGCACTTAAGTGAAAGAGCATCGCCTCGCCTTGAAGCTGCCTCACTGCATAGAAATTGATAGGGGCCCCCATCTGTACTGTCATTATTCCAGCTGAAATAACGATAAACAGCCAGAATAATGCCAGTTTTAAAAATAATCTCAGACCGGCGCTTTCCAGTTGAGCATGCGTTGTTGGGCGACCTTGAGCAGGTCGCAGCCGTCCTGGGTCAGCAGGTACAGCGCGTGGGTGATGTGGGGGATGTCTTCGACATCGCCGTCGTGGAAGTTTTGGCAGTGCAGGGTTCGGAGCAGGTCGCTGGAGGCTCGGATGCGCTGGAGGGCGGCTTCGAGGATGTCCTGGGGATTGGCTTCGGTGTCGATGATCAGGGGTGGGGTGTTGGTGAGGTTGGTGTGGAGCGGGAGGTAGCGTTCGTTGGTGAATGGATTCCATTTTTTCATTTTATGTATTCTCAAATGCATTGGATGAACCGCTGTCATCGTGACCAAGCGATGGAGGCGGACTGTGTTCGGGTTGGTCAACCGGAAGAACACATAAGACCGGCACGCCCGAAGGCGTCCCAAACACAGCCACCATAAAGCGTGCAGACACTTGAGGTGCCGGCAGCATACAACGGACGTGTTTATGTGTTCCATCGGGTGACCAAGCCCGAGTCGCTGATTTGGCAGCGACAGTCCGGACTATAGGTTTGCGTCCCCCGCCGGCGATAGCCGACAAGTTGTCTTCTTTTGTAGGACCGTGCCGAAGCTTGCATAGGGCGTTGCTGACGCACTTATCCACAGTGCACTGCGTGATCGTTCATCGCTGGCAAGCCAGCTCCCACAGCGGGACATGGTGGGGCTTGGCCTGTGAGTTTCGGCAGACGTTGCCGGGCGATGTCGAGCAGGGCATTGCCGTCCTGGGTCAGCAGGTACAGTGCGCCAACGATATTGGGGATGTCGCTGGCGTCGGCCTCTTTGAAGCACAGGCAGTACAGGGTTTCCAACAGGTCACTGGCGGCGCGGATGCGCTGCTGGGCGGCGTCGAGGATCTCGACGGGATCGGCTTCGGTGTCGATCACCAGCACCGGGGTTTCGCTGTAGCGGGTGTTGAGCGGGCGATAGCGGTCGTTGAGTGATTCGGGGTTGATCATCAAGGTGAGTCCTGTGCGAAAACGGCAGGTGTGCCCGGCAGGCCGATTCACTGATTTCAGCCGCGTCGGAAACTATAGAAGGGCGTGAGCCGGTGCCACAAGACGGCTGAGATGGACAGGTTTTGTAGGGTTTTTACTGACGTTTGAGGAAGAAGCCTACGAGTGGGTGGCGGTTTTTTACCCCGAAACTGGCAGTGGTAAAAATACCTACGGCTTTATCAGTCAACGCGTCGAAAAGCTCGGTAAAGGGCGCTTCAGAAACGGTAGGGTGTTTCGAGTTTTGTAGTGAATGGGCCGGCCTCTTCGCGGGCAAGCCCGCTCCCACAGGTTTTGCATCATCCTCAAGTTTGTGAACGGCATGAATCCTTGCAGGAGCGAGCTTGCTCGCGATGGCGCCCTGACAGTCGCGACATTCCATAAGCCTTGCGATGCTGCCGAACCATCCGCTGTATCATCCCGTATCTTTTTCCGCCCCGACCTTTTCTCGACCCGCTGCAATCGCCGGCTAGGCTTTGCTCTTCGCAGCGGTCAACGGAGTGACAGCTTATGCACAACACCCTGGAACAGGTTTTCGGTTATCCACAGTTTCGGCCCGGCCAGGAGGCGGCGGTCAGCGCGGTGCTGGCGGGGCGCTCGGCGGCGGCGATTTTCCCCACGGGCTCCGGCAAGTCGCTGTGTTATCAGCTTCCGGCGGTCTTGTTGCCGCACCTGACGCTGGTGGTCTCGCCGTTGCTGGCATTAATGCAGGATCAACTGGCGTTCCTGCAGCGCCACGGCATAGCCGCGGGCAGTATCGATTCGGCCCAGAGCCGCGATGACGCCAGCGATGTCATGGCCCGGGCCAAGTCCGGTGAATTGAAGATTTTGATGATCTCGGTGGAGCGCCTGAAAAACGAGCGCTTTCGCAACTTCTTGCAGCAGGTGCCGATTTCGCTGCTGGTGGTGGACGAGGCGCATTGCATCTCGGAGTGGGGCCACAACTTCCGCCCCGACTACCTCAAGCTTCCCGACTATCAGCGCCAGTTCAACATCCCTCAGGTATTGCTGCTGACGGCGACTGCGACGCCCAAAGTGATCGTCGACATGCAGGGCAAATTCGCCATCGCCCCCGAGGATGTGGTGACCACCGGTTTCTATCGGTCGAACCTCAATTTGTTGGTGGAACCGGTGCGCGGGCAGGACAAGCGCCGACGTCTTGTCGAGTGGATGAGCCAGCGTCCCGAACAGCCGGGCATCGTCTACGTCACTCTGCAGAAAACCGCCGAACAGATCGCCGAGCACCTGGGCCGCCACGGCATTCAGGCCGAGGCCTATCACGCCGGGTTGCCCCATGAGCAACGCGAAGCGATCCAGAAGCGTTTCATGAGCGGGCAGTCCAATTGCATCGTCGCCACCATCGCGTTCGGCATGGGCATCGACAAGAGCGACATCCGCAACGTGGTGCATTTCGACCTGCCCAAATCCATCGAAAACTACAGCCAGGAAATCGGCCGTGCCGGGCGTGACGGACAGCCCTCCGACTGCCTGGTCCTGGCCAACCGCGACAGCCTCAACGTGCTGGAAAACTTCGTCTATGGCGACACCCCGGAGCTGGACGGCATTCGCTGCGTACTCGACGAAATGCAGGCCGCCGCGCCCGAGGGGCAATGGGAGTTTTTGCTGGGGCCTTTGGCGGATCAGAGCAACATTCGTCAACTGCCGCTCAAGACCTTGCTGGTGCAGCTGGAACTGCGGGGCCTGATCGCCCCGCGTTACGCCTACTACGCCGAATACCGTTTCAAGTATTTGCTGGAGCCCGATGCGTTGCTGGCACGTTTCGAGGGCGAGCGCAGGGCGTTCGTCGCGGCGATCATCCAGACTTCCAGCCGCGCACGAACCTGGGCCACGGTGAATTTCGAGGCGTTGTATCAGCAGCACCAGGCCGAGCGCAGCCGGGTGGTCAAGGCGCTGGATTACTTTCAGGAGAAGGGTTGGGTCGAACTGGAAAGCAAGCAGATGACCGAGGTCTATAGCCTGCTGCAAACCGGCTTTGATAGCGTCGCGTTGAGTGAAGAACTGCATGGGTATTTCACCCGGCATGAACAAACCGAGATCGCGCGGATTCACGCCATGCTGGATCTGTTCGCTACCGAGCAATGCCTGGGATATCGCCTGGCCGAGTATTTCGGCGACGCCAATGCCCCAACGCAATGCGGACATTGCTCGGTATGTCGCGGGCAGGTGGCGCGATTGCCGGAGCCACCGCCATTGCCGGCGCTTGTGGATAAAAACTTTGAGCGCTTGTGCGGGGATTTTATCCACAGGCACAAACAGTACACAGGCGGTGTGCCATCGGCCGAGCGGGTGACGCGGTTTCTCTGCGGGATCAGCGTGCCGCTGTTCACCAAACTCAAGGCGCGGGCGATCTCGGGGTTTGCAGTGCTTGAGGATTATCCGTACGCCGAGGTACGTGGGTGGGCTGAACAGCATCTGGCAAGCACGGCGTCCCCTGGCGACGCTTCGTGACACGTTTTTCGACGTAGACTGGCTGCCCGACTTCAGGAACCCACACTGATGCCTCAACGCGCCGATTACCCGCATTTCCAAGCCATCACCACGCGCTGGCACGACAACGATGCCTATGGTCACGTGAACAACGTGACCTACTACAGCTTCTTCGATACGGCGGTGAATACTTATTTGATCGAGGTCGGGGGGCTGGATATCCACGAAGGCCAGGTGGTGGGCTTCGTGGTGAGTTCGGCCTGTGACTACTTCGCTTCCATTGCCTTCCCGGACCGGATCGAAATCGGCTTGCGAGTGGGCAAGTTGGGCAACAGTTCGGTGCAGTATGAACTGGCAGTGTTCAAGGCCGGGGAAGACGAAGCCTGCGCGGCGGGGCGCTTTGTGCATGTGTTTGTGGATCGTGCGTCCAATCAGCCGGTAGCAATTCCCGGGCAGTTGCGCGCAGCGCTGGAGCGCCTGGTGGTTTAGACAGGCAAAAAAAATCGCAGCCCTTGGGCTGCGATTTTATGAAGTACCGGCTGACGAGGCGATCGAGGCCTCAGTCGCGGTCGTGATAGTACCTGTGGTGTTTGCGATGCCCATAGGCATGGCCGCGCCCCGGGTGATCGTCACGGTAGTAACGACGATCATCATGGCCACGATAGGAGCGACGATCGTCCTCATGGTTACTCTCGTTGCCCATGTGGTTACCCAGCGCGCCACCCAGGCCGCCGCCTGCTGCGGAGCCGATCAGGCTGCCGGTGGTGCCGCCCATGCTGCGGCCGACCACGTTACCGCCTGCTGCGCCCAGCGCACCACCAATGGCGGCTTCGCCACGGCTGTGTTTGTTTGCGCCGACTGCGCTACCACCCGCGCCGCCCAGGGCCGCGCCAATGGTGGAACCTGTATTGCCGCCTAACGACTGACCGACGACCGAGCCCAGAACCCCGCCCAATGCGCCGCCCACACCTGCTTCGGTGGTGCCGCCAGCGGAGGCGAAGCCACTGACCAGGCCAAGGGACAACAAGAGAATCGAGGAGAACTTCATAAAGGAACCTCAAGGGGATGACGGCGCGATCCTGAGGCTGTGTCATAAGTGTGACAATCGAAATCCGACGAGTAACACGACTTGCGCACATTTCGATAAGTTACTGTTTTTTGGGCGGAACTTAACGGTTTTAGGCCGGTCTGTAGCTACTTGGCAAAGGCCGTTTTTGAGAAAAAACGGCCTTTTTTGTGGGCGATTGGAAAGTGTCGAATGATCCGGATCATGTGTTGCCATGTCGGACGCCATCGCGGGCAAGCCACGCTCCCACAGTATTTAAGTCGTACATGGGGAATGCATACAACTCAAACCCTGTGGGAGCGTGGCTTGCCCGCGATGGGGCTCGACCTGCCGCCGCTTAAGCCGACCTGGCCATGATCAACCCGGTCTCGCTCGCCGCTTCCAGGCGGATGGCGACGAACTTCGAGGTGGGCGTATGGCTGCCATCCCCAGTGCTTTCCAGCGGCACCAAGGGGTTCACTTCCGGATAGTAGGCTGCCGCTTGCCCGGCCGGGATATCAAACGCCAGCAGCGTAAAGCCTTTCACCCGACGCTCCAGGCCATCATCCCAGATCGATACGATGTCAGCCTTCTGCCCCGGCTTGAAGCCCAGGCGAATGATGTCGGCTTCGTTGACGAACAACACGTCACGCTGGCCTTTCACCCCGCGATAGCGGTCATTGAGCCCATAGATCGTGGTGTTGTACTGATCGTGGGAGCGCATCGATTGCAGGATCAGGTCCGGCAGTACGCCGGTGGCGCGGGTGCGCTCGTGCACCAGGTTCTCCGGCAACGCGTTCGGGCGGAAATTGGCTCGGCCTGACGCGGTGTTCCACTTGCGCGCACCGGCGCTGTTGCCGAGGTAGAAGCCACCCGGATTCTTGATTTTCTCGTTGAAGTCCTTGAAGCCAGGGATGGTGTCGGCAATCAGGTCGCGGATGCGCCTGTAGTCCGCGACCAACCAGTTCCAGTCCACCGGGTGGCTGCCCAGCGTGGCTGCCGCGATGCCGGCCAGAATCGCCGGCTCCGAACGCATCTGGTTCGACAGCGGTTCCAATTGGCCATTGGAGGCGTGGACCATGCTGAACGAGTCCTCGACGGTGACCGCTTGGGGGCCTTCGGTTTGTCGGTCGATGTCGGTGCGACCCAGGCACGGCAGAATCAATGCGTCCTTACCGTGGGCCAGATGGCTGCGGTTGAGCTTGGTGCTGATCTGCACGGTCAGGTCGCAATTGCTCAGGGCCTGGAAGGTCCGTGGGCTGTCGGGAGTGGCTTGGGCGAAGTTACCGCCCAGGGCAATGAACACTTTTGCCCGACCCTCGGCCATGGCGTGAATCGCTTCAACCACGTTGTGGCCGTTTTCGCGCGGCACTCTGAACTGGAAACGACGCTCCAGCGCATCGAGGAACGCCACCGGCGGACGCTCGTTGATGCCCATGGTCCGATCGCCCTGCACGTTACTGTGGCCGCGCACCGGGCACAGGCCCGCGCCCGGCCGCCCGATGTTGCCGCGCAGCAGCATCAGGTTGGCAATTTCCTGGATGGTCGCCACCGAGTGACGATGCTGGGTGATGCCCATCGCCCAGCACATGATGACGTTCTTGCCCTTGGCGTACATGCGCGCCGCTTGCTCGATTTCCACCAGAGGCAGGCCAGATTGCTCGACGATCTGCTCCCACGGGGTGTCGTCGATGACCGCGAGGTAATCCAGCACGTTGACGCAGTGCTCATTGAGGAAGTCGTGATCGAAAACCGCAGGCTCCCCCGCCTTCTGCGCGTCGCGCTCCCACTGCAACAGGAACTTGGCCATGCCGCGCATGATCGCCATGTCGCCGCCCAGTGCCGGGCGGAAGTATGCGGTGTTGGTCGGCTTGTCGCGGTTGGTGAGCATTTCGATCGGGTGTTGCGGGTGCTGGAAGCGTTCCAGGCCCCGCTCCTTGAGCGGGTTGATGCACACCACTTGTGCGCCGCGTTTCACCGCTTCGCGCAGCGGCTCAAGCATCCGCGGGTGGTTGGTGCCGGGGTTCTGGCCCCAGACGAAAATGGCATCGGCGTGTTCAAAGTCATCGAAGGTCAGGGTGCCTTTGCCGACGCCAACGCTTTGCGCCAACGCGACACCACTGGCTTCATGGCACATGTTCGAGCAGTCGGGGAAGTTGTTGGTGCCATAGGCGCGCACGAACAATTGATAGAGAAAAGCCGCTTCATTGCTGGCACGCCCAGAGGTGTAGAACTCGGCTTGATCCGGGCTCGACAAACCGCGCAGATGCTTGGCGATCAGGGCAAAGGCATCGTCCCAGCTGATGGGTTGGTAGCGATCGGTCTCGGCGTTGTAGCGCAATGGCTCGGTCAGGCGGCCCTGGTATTCAAGCCAGTAGTCGCTCTGCTCCAGCAACGAAGTGACACTGTGTCTGGCGAAGAATTTGCCATCGACACGCCGTTTGGTCGCTTCCCAGTTCACCGCTTTGGCGCCGTTCTCGCAGAACGCCACCATGCCGCCTTCCAGCGAGTCGCCCCAGGCGCAACCAGGGCAGTCGAAACCGCCGTTCTTGTTGGTCTTGAGCATCATGCGCAGGTTTTTCAGCGCGTTGTCGCTGGTCAACCAGGCCTGGGCGACGCTGATCAGTGCGCCCCAACCACCGGCCGGACCTTTGTAGGGTTTGTAGCGAGGAACGGGTGTCTGGTCGGCTTGACGGTGTTGACTCACGCTTGATTCTCCAAAGCCGGGCTGTAAACCCGTGGCGCATTCTTTTGTGGCAGATGGATGAGATTGAGGTTGTGACGACGGGCCCATTGCACGGCAAGGCCGGTGGGCGAGGACAGGCTGACCAGGGTCTGGATGCCGGCGCGCAGCACTTTCTGGATCAATTCGAGGCTGCAGCGACTGGTGACAATCGCCAGCCCGCCGGTGGTCGATATGTTGCGACGGATCAGGCCACCAATCAGTTTGTCGAGGGCGTTGTGCCGGCCGATGTCTTCACGACCCAGCAACAATTGGCCCTGATCGTTCATGAACACCGCAGCGTGTACCGCACCGCAATACTGGCCAAGCGGCTGGAACTCACTGATGCGCTGGCGCAGGCCGTCGAGCCATTCGGCGGGCGGCAACGGTGCGCCGGGCAGCACTTGAAGGTCCGGCAATGCCTGTTCGACCGCTTCCACGCCGCAGAGCCCGCAACCGCTGGTGCCGGCCAGTTGCCGACGCTGTTGCTTGAGGTTCCAGAACGCGCGGTTGGCAATGGTCACTTGCGCGTACTGCGCCGAACCCGAGCCACTGAGTTGCAGGTCATAAATCTCGGACGCGTCCTGGATGATGCCGCTTCCAAGGCTGAAGCCGACGACGAAGTCTTCGAGATCGGTCGGTGTCACCAGCATGACCGCCTGGCTGATGCCGTTGTAGGCAATCGCCAACGCGACTTCCTCGGCCAACGCGGTGCTGGCTGATTCGGTGTATTGAAGGTTGCTGTAGCTGTAAGTCTGGCTGGCAGCGGGCTCGGGCGTTGTGGAGGCGGGCGCCGAGCAGTCAGGGCGCTTGGCGTTCATAGCATCACCTACGGTTTGATCAGCTTTAAGACTAGGCGCGACAACGTGTCGCGTCTAATTGCTATTACTGATCCACCGATAGATGGCGTCGATCAAGCCTTCGGTAGCGATTGCTGCAAAATCGCAAAACAGGCTTCCGCCAACGCTGAGCGTGGGGCGCTGCGTCGCATGATCAGCCCCAGCCGGGCCAGGGTCTGGGCATTGTCGATGGGGTGCAGGCGCAGTTGGTCGGTGAGCTGTTCAAAACCGCCGTCCAGCGGCATCACGGCACAGCACAGACCGCCGTGCACCGCTTGTAGCAATTGATGCACTGCGTCGGTTTGTAGCAACGGTTGCGGCGTCAGGCCACGGATGTGGAAGTTGTGGTCAATGGACTGGCGAAAGTGCATGCCGCTGGTGAGCATGCCCAGCGGCAGCTCAATCAACGATTCCCAAGTCAGAGGCGACTCGCCGAAGTTGAAGAAACGCTGATCGTACAGCAGGCCCATGCGCGCTTCGCTGAACGTCAGCGACTCGAAGCGTTCACCGTCCAGGCGCTCCAGATAAGAAACACCGATATCCAGCCGGTTGTTCGCCAGTTGTTCGAGGATCTGCTCGGAGCTCAACGCCGACAGTTCGAAGCGCAGGTTCGGGTGTTGCGCGTGCAGGTGTTGCAGCAGCGGCAGTGGATCGAAACTCGACAACGGCACCACGCCCAGGCGCAAAGTACCGACCAGGTTGCCACGACAGGCGGCGGCCTCGGCGTACAAGCCGTCGTAGGCGGCCAACACCGTGCGCGCCCAGGCCAGCACCCGCTCGCCCGGCGCGGTGAAGCCTTCGAAGCGCTGACCGCGATTGACCAGCGGCAAGTCGAGCTCTTCTTCAAGGTTGCGCAGGCGCATGGACAGGGTCGGCTGGGTGATGTGGCAGCGCGCGGCGGCCTGGCCGAAATGACGGGTTTCGTCGAGAGCGATGAGGAATTTCAGCTGCTTGATGTCCATCTTCGCTCCAGGGCGGCTCCAGGGGGTTGAGCAGGTGCCGATTCTATCTCCCGGGGGAAGCGGCGTCATTGGTCGGGTTGGATCCACAAGTCACGGGGGTGGTCTAGGCTTTTGCGTCTGAACACTTAATTCCCATGGAGAGCGCCCGATGAGTCTGTTCAGTTTTCTAAAAGAAGCCGGTGAAAAAATCCTCGATGCACTGACGCCGGACAAGGCCGAAGCCAACAGTGAAGCGTTGACCCGACATGTGCAAAGCGCGCTGACGGGAATCGACACGTCGAAGATTCAGGTGAAGGTCGAGGGCGATAAGGTCATTGCCAGCGGCGAAGCGAATACGCAGGAAGAGAAGGAAAAAATCCTCCTGGCACTGGGCAATGTGGCGGGTGTCAGCGGCGTTGAAGACCAGATCACCGTGATCGGGCCTGTGATCGTGGCGGCGAAGTTTGTCGTGGTCGAGAAGGGCGACACGCTGAGCGCCATTTCCCTGCGTGTGTACGGCAATGCCAACCTGTACAACAAAATTTTCGAAGCCAACAAACCGATGCTCAAGGATGCGAACAAGATCTATCCGGGGCAGTCGTTGCGAATTCCCGAGTAAAGACAAAACCCGTGACGAGGGAGCTTGCCCCCGCTGGAGGGCGAAGCACTCCCAATCCGGCTAATGTGTTCTTTCTGATAGATCATGTCAGCTGAAGTGTGCCTGCTGCGCAGCCAAGCGGGAGCAAGCTCCCTCGCCACAATGACGGTGTCAGGTCTCAAAGCCCGGCAATCAAATCTCGATAATCCTCCACCGCCGCAAACTCTGCCGTGTCCTTCGGCCCTTTTCGGCTGTCCGGCTCTTTCACGGCCAGCAAATGCGTCACGCCAAATTCCCGGGCACTGCGCAGGATCGGCAGGGTGTCGTCGATAAACAGGCTGCGCGCCGGATCGAAGTCGATGTCCGCCTGCAACGCCTCCCAGAACTGGGGGTTTTCCTTGGGGAAACCGTAGTCGTGGGAGCTGATCAAGCGTTCGAAGTAGGGCGCCAGTTCGATTTTTTCCAGCTTCAATGACAGAGAGTCACGGTGGGCATTGGTGATCAGCACCACGCGTTTGCCGGCCCGTTTGATCGCCGCCAGGAAGGTGTCCGCATCGGGGCGCAGGGCGATCAGGTGCGCGGTTTCCAGCTTCAGTTCGCGCACCGGCAGCTTGAGTTCGGCACTCCAGAAATCCAGGCAATACCACTGCAACTGACCGGCATTGCGCTCGAACAGCGGCTGCAGTTCCAGCTCGGCCATGGCCCGGCTTATCCCGTGCAAGTCGGCATAACGCTGGGGCAGATGCTCCAGCCAGAAATGGTTGTCGAAGTGCAGGTCCAGCAGCGTGCCGTCCATGTCCAGCAGAACGGTGTCGATGTCGTGCCAGGGCAGCAGGGACATAAAAACTTCTCCAGCGTAAAAAAGGTATCCGAAGACAACAATCAGGATAGGCCGGGTATAGTAACCCGCTATTGCCCAGGAGCCGCTCATGCGCCAGAAACCCACCGTCCTCGCCCGCGAGATCGTCGCCACCAGCCGTTTGTTCTGTGTCGAAGAACTGAAGTTGCGCTTTTCCAATGGCGTAGAGCGCACTTATGAGCGATTGGTCGGCAAGGGTGCCGGGTATGGCGCGGTGATGGTTGTGGCGATGCTCGACGCCGATCATGCGGTGCTGGTCGAAGAGTATTGCGGCGGCACCGATGCATACGAACTGTCGCTGCCCAAAGGCTTGATCGAGCCGGGTGAAGACGTGCTGGCGGCGGCCGAGCGGGAGCTCAAGGAAGAGGCGGGTTTCGGTGCGCGGCAATTGGAGCATCTGACCGAGTTGTCGTTGTCGCCCGGTTACATGAGCCAAAAGATCCAGGTGGTACTGGCCACCGACCTCTATGAGGAACGTCTGGAGGGCGACGAGCCGGAACCGATGGGTCAGAGCAAGGTCAACCTGCGCGAGCTGTCCGCTCTGGCGCAAAACCCGCAGTTCACTGAGGGGCGAGCCTTGGCGGCGCTTTATCTGGCCCGCGACCTGCTGACTCAACGCGGAGTGTTCCTGCCATGAATTTTCCTCATCCATTGATGGCGCCGGTGGTTGAACTGGCCTTGCAGGCGGGCGACGCGATCCTGCCGTTCTGGCGCACAGGTACGGCGGTGACAGCCAAGGCCGACGACTCTCCGGTGACCGCCGCCGACCTGGCTGCCCATCATCTGATTCTGGCCGGGCTGACGGCACTCGATCCGAGCATTCCGGTGCTGTCCGAAGAGGACGCCAACATCCCCCGGAGCGTGCGCGCCGGGTGGCAGCGCTGGTGGCTGGTCGATCCGCTGGACGGGACCAAGGAGTTCATTTCCGGCAGTGAAGAGTTCACCGTCAACATCGCCCTGATCGAGCAGGGGCGTGTGGTGTTTGGTGTGGTGTCGATGCCGACCAGCGGACGTTTTTACGTGGGCGGTGCCGGGTTGGGCGCCTGGCGTGGCGACAGGGGTGAAGCGCCGCTGCCGATTCAGGTTCGCGAAGTGCCGCCGGCGGGTGTGGCGTTCACCGTAGTCGCCAGTCGTCGCCATTCCAGCCCTGAACAGGAACGTTTGCTGGCCGGGTTGAGCGCCAGCCTGGGTGAGCTGGAACTGGCCAATATCGGCAGCTCACTGAAGTTTTGCCTGTTGGCCGAAGGGGCGGCGGATTGTTATCCGCGCCTGGCACCGACTTCGCAGTGGGACACGGCGGCCGCGCAAGGCGTGCTGGAAGGGGCGGGTGGCGAGGTGCTGGAATTGAGTGGCGCGCCATTCAGCTATCCGGCGCGGGAATCGCTATTGAATGAGTTCTTTTTGGCGCTGCCGGCGAAGTCGGCGTGGCGGGATAAATTGTTGGCGCTGGCTAACCTGTAGCTGGTTTGCCAGCGATGCGGTGTGTCTGACACACCGCGTTGCATGAATCGCCAGCAAGCCGGCTCCTACGATGGTCATTGCGCTTCAGCGGTGCAGTACGTACTGCCCGGTGAACGTCACGGCGTCTTCCTCGCTTCCCGCATTCACGACCCGCGTATGCAGGGTCAACCGCGCCCGGCCGTAACGCTGGTACATGGTCAGGAATTTCTTCCACACCGCAGCACTCGGCGCCTGGCAAATGGCGTTCGCATCGCCGGTGACGGGAAGCGGGTAGCTGATCTGCCCTTCCTGAATCACGATGTGCCCGTCTTCAATGCCTTCTTCTTTCATTCGCAAATGCAGCCAGCCCCAGCCGGCCAACACCGCGCCGCAATACAGGCTGCCGCCGAACATGGTGCTCTTGTGGTTGACGTTGGCGTCCAGCGGCAAATACAGGCGCAGCTGCTGATCGTGCCAGTCGAGCACTTTGAGGCCCATGTCCCGCGTGAGGGGGATGTCGTGATGGAGAACGGTTTCCAGGTAACGACTGTCGCGGTTCATGCAGGGCCTCTTGTTTTAAATGGATGATTTGACCGTGGCTCAATCGAGTTCGTCGGTGTGGCTGGAGGCGCCACTGTCGGCGAAGCTCAAGCCGTGCTTGCGCAGCTTGTCGTGCAAGGTCTTGCGTGGAATGCCCAAGGCTTCGGCGACGCTGCGTAGCGAGCTGTGCGAGCGCGCCAGTTCGGCGGAGATCAGGGTTTTTTCGAAGTTTTCCACTTGCTCGCTCAGGCCACCGCTGACCACCGTCAGCGGTGCTCCCGCAGTGTCTTGCAGCTCTGTATTGTCCAGTGCCAGCTCCAGGCCGAGGGCGAAACGTTCGGCGGCGTTTTGCAGTTCGCGCACGTTGCCCGGCCAGGTATGGCGCAGCAGCTGCGCCCGTTGCCCCGGTTGCAGCTCGTTGGGCGGCAAGCCGTGGCGGGCGCTGGCTTCATCGGCGAAATGCTGGAACAGCATCAAGGCATCTTCGCCGCGCTCGCGCAGGGGTGGAATACGCAGCGGTGCGACATTCAGTCGGTAATACAGGTCGGCGCGAAAACGTCCCTGATCGGCGGACTGGCGCAGGTCTTCCTTGGTGGCGGCGATGATGCGGATGTCCAGCGGAATCAGCTGATTGCCGCCCAAGCGTTCGACCACCCGTTCTTGCAGCAACCGCAGCAATTTCACCTGCACATCCAGGCTCATGCTTTCGATTTCATCGAGAAACAGCGTGCCGCCGTTGGCGAATTCGAACTTGCCGATACGGCGTTTCTGCGCGCCCGTGAAGGCGCCTGGCTCGTGACCGAACAGCTCGCTTTCAACCACCGACTCGGCCAGTGCGCCGGCGTTGATCGCCACGAACGGACCGCTGCGTCTGTTCGACAGGTCATGCAGCGCCCGCGCGACCACTTCTTTGCCGGCCCCGGTTTCGCCAAGGATCAGCACGTCGGCCTTGGTCGCCGCCAAGGCCCCGATTTGTTGGCGCAGGCGCAGCATCGAGGGCGATTGCCCGACCAGGCGGGCGCTCAATTCATTGCGATCGCTCAGGGCCAGACGCAGGCTGCGGTTGTCCAGCACCAGTCGGCGCAAGGCCAGGGCGCGACGTACGCTGTCGAGCAGGGCGTCGCTGGCGAAAGGTTTTTCCAGGAAGTCGTAGGCCCCGGCGCGCATGGCTTGCACCGCCAGGGGCACGTCACCGTGACCGGTAATCAGCAACACCGGCAGCTCCGGGTCCTGGGCGTGGAGTTCAGTCAGCAGCTCCAGACCGTCCATGCCCGGCATGCGAATATCGCTGACCACCACGCCCGGCCAGTCGCGTTCCAGTTGTGCGGCCAGGCCTTTGGCTTCGGCCAGTGGCAGGATTTTCAGGCCGGCCAGATCCAGCGTCTGGCTCAGGGCCTGGCGCAGGTGGGGATCGTCGTCGATCAACACGACCTGGATGCGGTTGTCGATGGTCATGCACTTCGGTCCTCGGACGGTTGCAGGCTCACACCCGGTGCGCCTGCGCGCAGCTTCAGGGTAATCAACGCGCCACCTTCCTTGTGGTTGGCGAACGACAGTTCACCACCGAAGGCGCGCATCAGGGTTTCGCAGATCGCCAGCCCCAGCCCAAGGCCCTGGGTGCGGGTCTTGGTGGTGTAGAAAGGCTCGCTGGCGCGGCCAAGGGCTTCCATGCAAAAGCCGGGGCCGTTGTCGCGAATGTACAGGTTGACGCCATCGGCGGTGGATTGGGCACTGAGCCAGAGTTTTCGCGGCGGGCCTTTTTCTGTCAGGGCATCCAGGGCGTTAGCCAGCAGATTGCCAAGCACCTGACGCAGGCGGGTTTCCCCGGCCTCGACCCACAGGGTGGCAGCAGGCAGGTCGCGGATCAGTTCGACCTCCATGCTGCGCCGACGCTTGGCCAGCAATGCCAGGGCATCGTCCAGCGCCGGTTGCAGGGCGACGCTTTCCGGGGCGTGCCGATCACGGCGGGCAAAGGCGCGCAGATGGGCGATGATCGAGGCCATGCGCCCGGTCAGTTCGCTGATCAGCTTGAGGTTGCCCCGCGCATCGTCGGTACGCTGGTGATCGAGCAGCACTTCAGCGTTTTCCGCGTAGCTGCGAATCGCCGCCAGCGGTTGGTTGAGTTCGTGGCTGATGCTCGCCGACATCGTGCCCAGCGCCGACAGTTTGCCGGCCTGCACCAAATCGTCCTGGGCGCGCACCAGTTCTTGCTGGGCCTGCTCGCGCTCCAGCACTTCCTGTTTCAATCGACGGTTGAGGCCCTCCAGATCGCTGGTGCGCTCGGCGACCCGGGCTTCCAGTTCGCGTCGGGCCTTGGCTTCGAAAGCGATTCGTTCAAGGTAATGGCGGCGGCGCTGCATCATCAGGCCGAGCAGCAGCATCAATACCAACAACGTGGCGCCACCGATGGCAACCACCGTGCGCACCGGGCGGTCAATCAGGGTGCGCGGGGCGAGGATGCTGACGTCCCAGCCGGTTTCCGCGATCGACTGGGTCTGGGTCAGCCAGGCGTTGGGATTGAGATTCAAGGGCTGGGGCTCCCGCGTCGGGTAAGGCTGGATCGCAGTGATGGCCTTGCTCTCTTCATCGTTCAGCGGACGGGTCGCGCGAAAGCGCCATTCCGGCCGCGAGGTGATGATGACCACGCCGTTATGGTCGGTCAGCAGTAGTTGTTCGGGGGTTTTGCCCCACAGGCTTTCGGTGTGGTCGAGGTCAACCTTCACCACCAGTACGCCGATGATTTTCTCGCCGTCGCGCACGGCTGCGGCGAAGAAGTAGCCGCGTTTGGCGGAGGTGGTGCCCAGTCCGAAAAAGCGCCCAAGCCGCCCGGCCATGGCCTCGCTGAAGTAGGGGCGGAAGGCAAAGTTACGGCCAACGAAACTGTCGTGCTTGTCCCAGTTGGATGCCGCCAGAGTCTTGCCCGTGGTGTCCATCAGGTACATGACTTCGGCGCCGGTCTGGGCGCGGATGTTTTTCAGCAGGCGATTGGCATTGCCCTGGGTGACGCCGTCGTCCGGCGCACCGAGCACGGCGCGCAAGGCCGGCAAATCGCCGAGGATCTGCGGCAGTACTTCATAGCGATGCAGGGTGCCCAGCAGGTTGGCGACATAGAGGTCCAGGGTCTGCCGGTTCTGGCTGGCCAGTTCGCTGCGGTAATAGCGCTCGGCCAGATGCTCCAGCGGCCACAACAACGGCGCCAGGCACAAGGCAAGCAGCGCCAGGCTGCGCCAGCGAGGTCTGCGGGGGAGGGTCGGGGTCATAAGCATCGAGCGCCTGTGGGTACAGGCGCATTATGCCTAGGCTTGCGGGCGCAGTCTGCGCACCTTGGGGCGGGTGTGCCTGCGCGATGAAGCTTCGGTCCGGGTTTCAGGCAAATACCTGGGCGTCCTTGAGGAAGGCCCCGACCTTATCCTTGGCCGACAGTTGCGGCTCGGCGTCCAGTTGCCAGTCGATGGCCAGGTCCGGGTCATCCCAACGAATGCTGCGCTCGGACGACGGGTTGTAGTAGTCAGTGGTTTTGTAGAGGAACTCGGCGAACTCGCTCAACACCACGAAGCCATGGGCAAAACCTTGAGGAATCCACAGTTGGCGATTATTGGCGGCGGACAGGCGCACCGCGACCCATTTTCCGAAATGCGGCGAGCTGCGGCGGATGTCGACGGCGACGTCGAGCACTTCACCGGCCGTGACACGAACCAGCTTGCCCTGGGTGTTTTGCAGTTGGTAGTGCAAGCCACGAAGCACGCCCTTTTGCGAACGCGAGTGGTTGTCCTGAACGAAGCTGGTGGCCAGGCCAGTCGCTTCTTCGAAAGCCTTCGCGTTGAAGCTCTCGTAAAAGAAGCCCCGCTCGTCACCAAATACCTTGGGTTCAATGATCAGAACACCGGGCAGGTCGGTGGTGACTACATTCATGGTGTTTCTCCAGTGATAGGCATGGGTGGACGACATTCTTGCGTAGAGTCTTGTTCAAGACGAGTGGCGCGTCATTTTTTCTTTATCCGTTTACCGAGCCTGTCGATCGTCTGGCGCATGACAGGGGGGTTGCGTATCGCCCCGAGCAGTGGCGATATAGGCGCCTAATAAAATTTCAGGGGTTGTTGTATGCCGCTCGCCACGTTGATTCATCGCGCCAGTTTGCCCAGTCCGCAAGTCTCTGCGGAGCAAGCGCTTGAGCTGTTGCAAGAGCATTATGGGCTGGGCGGAAGGTTGCAGGCCCTCGGCAGCCAGCAGGATCTGAACTACCGCGTCGACAGCGACCAGGGCCGTTTTGTACTGAAAATCTGTCGGGGCGACTATTCGGCGCTGGAGCTGCAAGCCCAGCACGCCGGGCTCAAACATCTGGGCCCACACCCGGACGTGCACGTGCCGCGGGTGATCCCCGCGAAGAATGGTGCGGACCTGCTGACGCTGAAAGTCGGTGGCCAGGCGGTACACGTGCGCTTGCTGGACTACATCGAAGGCCAGTCCCTGACCCATCTGGATCATTTCAATCGTACGGTGGTGGCCGGCTTCGGTCGCTTGTGCGGCGAGATGGACCTGGCGCTGGCGGATTTCGATCATTCGGGGCTGGAGCGCACCCTGCAGTGGGACGCTCGTCATGCTCAGGCGTTGATCGCGCATTTGTTGCCGGTGATCCAGGACGACGCGCAGCGCACATTGATCGCTGAAGCGGCCGAGCAGGCCGAGCGTCATTTGCAGCCGCTGGTGGACAAGCTGCCGGTGCAGGCCATCCACATGGACATCACCGACGATAACGTGGTGTGGCAGCGCGATGCGCAACGCCACTGGCAATTGCAGGGCGTGATCGATTTCGGTGATTTGATCCGCACCTGGCGCATCACTGACCTGTCGGTGACGTGCGCGGCGTTGCTGCATCACGCCGACGGCGACCCGTTCTGCATTTTGCCGGCGGTGCAGGCCTACCACGCGGTCAATCCGCTGACCCATGAAGAGTTGCTGGCATTGTGGCCGCTGATCGTCGCTCGCGCGGCGGTGCTGGTGCTCAGTGGTGAGCAGCAGGTCAGCATCGATCCGGGCAACGACTACAGTCGCGACAACCTCACCCACGAGTGGGAAATCTTCCGCGTGGCCACCTCGGTGCCCCTGGCCTTGATGGAGGCGGCGATCCTGACGTCGGTTGGCCAGAGCCTGCCGGAGATTGGCGGCGAGGGCTTTGCGCCGCTGCTGCCAAGCCTGGTCGGTCGCGAGTTTGCCTTGATCGATCTGGGCGTGCTCAGCCCGCATTTCGAAGCCGGAAACTGGGAGCAGGAGGGCATCGATCAGCGGTTGTTGAACGAAGCGGCCGCCGCCCACGGTCTGGCGGCCAGTCGTTACGGGCAATACCGTTTGTCCCGCACCCGACCGGACAGCGCGATCGAACCGGACACCTGCCCGTTGCATGTCGAACTGCGGGTGCCCCACGGCACGGCGGTCGAGTCGCCGTTTGCCGGCGTGATCCATCAGCCGTCGCCTGGCGTGTTGCAACTCGACGGCCCGCAACTGAGCGTGCGGCTCTGGGGCGTCACGCCGTCGCTGCATACCGGGGCCGCGCTGGTCAAAGGTCAGGTGCTGGGTGCGGTCAGCGGGCCGCTGATCGTGCAACTGACTCGTGGTGCCTCGTTGACGGCACCGTTGTTCTGCACACCGTCACGTGCAGCCGCCTGGCAAGCCTTGTGCCCGTCACCGGCAGCCCTGCTGGGCCTGGCCTGCGATGCTGAAGCAGAGCTTGACGCACACACCTTGCTGGCCCGTCGCGATGCCAGTTTCGCGCGCACGCAAAAACACTATTACGTCGACCCGCCGCGCATCGAACGCGGCTGGCGCAACCACCTGATCGACATGCAGGGCCGTTCCTACCTCGACATGCTCAACAACGTCGCGGTGCTGGGGCACGGCCATCCGCGCATGGCCGCGGTCGCCAGTCGCCAGTGGTCGCTGCTCAATACCAACTCGCGGTTCAACTACGCGGCAGTCGCCGAGTTTTCCGAGCGTTTGTTGAAGCTGGCGCCGGACTCCATGGACCGCGTGTTCCTGGTCAACAGCGGCAGCGAGGCCAATGACCTGGCGATCCGCCTGGCGTGGGCCTACAGCGGCGGTCGCGACATGCTCAGCGTGCTGGAGGCCTATCACGGCTGGACGGTGGGCGCCGATGCGGTCTCGACCTCGATTGCCGACAACCCGAAAGCCTTGAGCAGTCGTCCGGACTGGGTGCACCCGGTGACGGCACCGAACACCTATCGCGGCGAGTTCCGTGGCCCGGACAGTGCGCCGGACTATGTGCGCAGCGTCGAACACAACCTGACGAAAATCGCCGAGCAAAAACGCCAACTGGCCGGCTTCATCTGCGAGCCGGTGTACGGCAACGCCGGTGGTATTTCGCTGCCGCCGGGTTACCTGAAGCAGGTCTATGCCATGGTGCGTGCCCAGGGCGGCGTGTGCATCGCCGACGAAGTGCAAGTCGGCTACGGGCGCATGGGCCATTTCTTCTGGGGCTTCGAAGAGCAGGGCGTGGTGCCGGACATCATCACCATGGCCAAAGGCATGGGCAACGGGCAGCCACTGGGCGCGGTGATCACCCGCCGGGAAATCGCCGAAGCACTGGAAGCCGAGGGGTATTTCTTCTCGTCCGCCGGCGGCAGTCCGGTGAGTTGCCAGGTTGGCATGGCGGTGCTGGATGTGATGGAAGAGGAGAAGCTCTGGGAAAACGCGCAGGTCGTTGGCGGATATTTCAAGGAGCGCCTGGAAGCGCTGATTGATATTCATCCGTTGGTGGGCGCGGTGCACGGTTCCGGGTTCTACCTGGGCGTGGAATTGATCCGCAACCGCGAAACCCTGGAGCCAGCGACCGAGGAAACCACCGCGCTGTGCGATCGCTTGCGCGAATTGGGGATCTTCATGCAACCGACGGGCGATTTCCTGAACGTCCTCAAGATCAAACCGCCAATGGTCACCTCGCGCCGCAGCGTGGATTTCTTTGTCGACATGCTCTCGAAGGTGCTCTCGGAAGACCTGTAAACACCGCCCTGTAGGAGCGAGCCTGTTCGCGATGAGGTCGTGTCAGTCACGGATGTTTTGATTGAAAGACGGCTATCGCGAGCAAGCTCGCTCCCACAGGAGTCGTGGCGTTAATTCGATTGTTATCGGGTTTAAGTGCGTATTTTTAGACGTAAGGCATATTTGTCGCTTTTAAAGCCGATTTTTATCGGCTATAAAGTCGCCAATGCCAGGGCGTGGATGAACCATGCCCGACCGTCACGCACTTGCCCGGAGATGATTCATGAGCCGTAACGTTACCGTCGCCGCCACTCAGATGGCCTGTTCCTGGGACCTTGAAGGCAATATCGAAGTCGCTGAACGGCTGGTCCGTGAAGCCGCCGCCAAAGGCGCGCAGATCATCCTGATCCAGGAACTGTTCGAGGCGCCGTACTTCTGCCAGAAGCCGAACCCGGATTATCTGCAACTGGCCACGACGGTCGAAGACAACGTCGCCATCAAGCATTTCCAGAAAGTCGCCAAGGAACTGCAAGTGGTGCTGCCGATCAGCTTCTACGAATTGGCCGGCCGCGCTCGATTCAACAGCATCGCGATCATCGATGCCGACGGCAGCAACCTCGGGATTTATCGTAAAAGCCACATTCCGGACGGTCCTGGTTACCACGAGAAGTACTACTTCAACCCGGGCGATACCGGCTTCAAAGTCTGGAACACCCGGTACGCGAAAATCGGTGTGGGCATCTGCTGGGACCAGTGGTTCCCCGAGGCCGCGCGCAGCATGGCGCTGCAAGGCGCGGAAATTCTGTTCTACCCGACCGCCATCGGCAGCGAGCCCCACGACAAGACCATTTCGTCCCGCGATCACTGGCAACGCGTGCAACAGGGCCATGCCGGCGCTAACCTGATGCCGCTGATCGCCAGTAACCGCATCGGCAACGAAGAACAAGACGGCTACGACATTACCTTCTATGGTTCGTCGTTCATCGCCAACCAGTTCGGCGAGAAGGTGCAGGAACTCAACGAAACTGAAGAAGGCATTCTGGTTCACACCTTCGACCTCGACCAACTGGAACACATCCGCAGCGCGTGGGGCTCGTTCCGTGACCGTCGTCCGAACCTGTACGGCGCGCTGAAAACCCTCGACGGTTCCCTGGAGTCCTGATCGACATGACCACATTGAATAGCACCCCTCGCGCCGACGGCTTTTACATGCCGGCCGAGTGGGCACCACAAACCCAGACCTGGATGGTATGGCCCGAGCGTCCGGACAACTGGCGCCTGGGCGGCAAACCGGCGCAAGCCGCGCATGTGGCGGTGGCCAAGGCCATTGCCCGTTTTGAACCGGTCACAGTGGCCGTTTCCGCCGGCCAGTACGAGAACGCCCGTGCCCGCCTGGACGTGCCGAATATCCGCGTTGTGGAGATGTCCAGCGACGACGCCTGGGTTCGGGATACCGGCCCGACGTTCGTCATCAATAACAATGGCGAAGTCCGTGGCGTGAACTGGGATTTCAATGCCTGGGGCGGTTTCGACGGCGGTCTTTATTCGCCGTGGAACCGTGACTCGCAAGTGGGCGGCAAGATCCTCGAGATCGAGCGCAGCCCGCGCTATCGCACTGAAGGCTTCGTGCTTGAAGGCGGTTCGATCCACGTCGATGGCGAAGGCACGCTGATCACCACCGAAGAATGCCTGCTCAATCGCAATCGCAATCCGCACATGAACCGCGCTGAAATCGAAGCGGTGCTCAGCGCGCATCTGGCTGTGGATAAAATCATCTGGCTGCCGGACGGTCTGTTCAACGACGAAACCGACGGCCATGTGGATAACTTCTGCTGCTACGTGCGTCCGGGTGAAGTGCTGCTGGCCTGGACCGATGATCCGCAGGACCCGAACTACCCGCGTTGCCAGGCCGCGATGAAAGTGCTGCAAAGTAGCACCGACGCCAAAGGCCGCCCGTTCACGGTGCACAAAATGCCGATTCCGGGGCCGCTGTACGCCACGGAAGAAGAGTGCGCCGGTGTCGATCCGGTGGATGGCACTCAAGAGCGCAACCCGAGCGTTCGTCTGGCCGGTTCCTACGTGAACTTCCTGATCGTCAACGGCGGCATCATTGCCCCAAGCTTCGACGACCCGCTGGATGCGCCAGCAAAGGAAATCCTGCAGAACCTGTTCCCGCAACACGAAGTGGTGATGGTGCCTGGCCGTGAACTGTTACTGGGCGGCGGTAACATCCACTGCCTTACCCAACAACAGCCAGCGCCGCACAAAGAGTGAGTGCAGTTGTAACAGCTTGAGTTGATTGCGAATTCATTCTGGCAAACGTTTTCGCGCCCAGCTTCACGGCAAGCCCGCAGTCCTTCAGGACTGCGGGCTTTTTTGTATCCGCCTGTCGACTGTTCGCATACCTTGGCATAGCTCTTGTATCTGTGACGGTGTAATGCAGGGAGGGGGAGAACTTAGTTGTTCTGTCATAAACCTTGGATAAAGTCAGGCCGCTCACAAACCAGGAGAGAGCGCAGAAATGAACGCCGAAGTGAATGTGGTGAGCGAGCGCACGTTGCATCCCCTGGCGGTAAACGGCGAATCGCTCCAGATCCTGGCGCACTGGTTCAAGTCCAATGGAACGCGTCAGATCGCAGAAAGTGATCCGCGCCGGATGATGATCGAGCGCTACCCCGCTGGCTTGTTCAGCGAAGCGGAGCTGGATGCGTTGTGGGATGTGATGGAAGGATAAGAAGAAAAACAACGGATTGATAAACGAAAAACGCTGCCGGGATGGCAGCGTTTTTTTATGTCCGAAGGTTTTGTCATCGCCGCTGACGCTTGGGGGAGCAAGCTTGCCCGCAAACTAGTCCCTCACATGATTCGACCGATTCAAGAAACAGTCTGAAAGCCATTCCGGCGTTTTTCCAAAACAGGTGGGGCGCTAGTCTGCCGGCATTGAAATTCCCCGATTGTTTGCCGGAGCCTTGCCCATGATTCTTCATTACATTTACGACCCGCTTTGCGGATGGTGTTACGGCGCCGAACCGCTGGTTCAGGCTGCCCGCAGCGTGCTGCCGGTGATCGCCCATGGCGGCGGTATGATGACCGGCGCCAATCGCCAGAGCGTTTCGCCGCAACTGCGCAACTACGTCGTGCCCCACGACCGGCGTATCGCCGAGTACACCGGGCAGCCATTTGGTGAGGCGTACTTTGAAGGTCTGCTGCGAGATCACACCGCCGTGTTCGACTCTGCCCCACCGATCGCCGCGGTGCTGGCCGCCGAACAAGTGGCCGGGCGCGGCCTGGAACTGTTGGCGCGTTTGCAGCGCGCTCATTATGTGGAAGGACGAAGGATCGCCGACCACGCGGTGTTGTCAGAACTGGCGCAAGACATCGGCCTCGATCCACAAGCCTTCGAAATGGCATTCGCTGGTGCGCCCACGGAGCGTCACATCAAGGACAGTCGTGCACTGTTGGCAACCGTGGGCGGGCAGGGCTTTCCAACGTTTGCCCTGGAGCAGAATGGCCGAATCACCCTCATCGATATCGGCCCATGGCTCGGCAAGCCGCAGGACTTTGCGAACTGGTTGCGTCAGGCACTTCCCGCACCAGTGTCGTCCGTATCCATGCAAGCCTGCGGAATCGACGGCTGCGCCATTTGATGTTTTCTGCCAGGTAAAGCCATTTTTCAGACAATTTTCGCCTGATGACCGACGATTCATGAAATTGACACATCGTTGAGGCCGCAGCTACGATTCGGCCCAACGCCTGTGGCTGACCGCCACGATCCCAAATAATAAAAAGGCCTGCCGCGAGTCATCGTGGGCGGGCCTTTTTGTTTGCGGGATGAAAAAAGAGCGCAAAAGTGCCATTTCAGCCGTTCGACACAGCGCGTATCCATTGGTAATAAGGAAAACAACATGTTGAACAAGCGAATCAGCCTGATCGCTCTGGGGATTTTGAGCGCTTCACAGGCCATGGCTAACGACCAGGCCGAATCCAAGGGATTTGTTGAAGACAGCAGCCTCAAAGTGCTGTTGCGCAATGCCTACATGAACCGTGACTACAAAGACGGCAACCCGGATAAATCCGAGTGGGGCCAAGCGGCCATCGGCACGTTCTCGTCCGGCTTCACCCAAGGCACCGTGGGTGTGGGTGTGGATGCTTTCGGCCTTTACGCACTCAACCTGGAGCGCAGCGAAAGCCGTAGCGGCGCCCAAGGTATCGACTTTTTCAAAAAGGGTGACAGCGGCCAACCGGCTGACGACCTGTCCAAGGGTGGCGCAGCGGTCAAATTCCGTCTGTCCAGCACCACGCTGACCTACGGCGACCAGATGCCGGCCCTGCCGGTGTTGAGCTACGACAACTCGCGTCTGCTGCCAGAAAGCTACACCGGCACATTGATCACCTCCAAGGAGATCAAAGGCCTGGAACTGAACGCCGGTCGTTTCACCGCCGAATCGCGTAAAAGCGCTGAAGGCCGTGACAGCGGTGGCCTGAAGTCGATCAACGTGTTGGGCGGTAGCTACCAGTTCACCGAACAATTCAAAGGCGCGCTGTACGCGTCCGACGTCGAAGACGTGCTGAAGAAGCAATACGTGAACGCCAACTACGTGTTCCCGATCGACAAGGATCAATCCCTGACCCTGGACTTCAACGGCTACCGCACCAAGCTGGACGACGCCTACGTCCGTGAAAACGGTATCACCGGCGACGACAACAAGATCTGGAGCCTGGCCGCCACCTTCGTCACCGGCCCGCACTCCTTCACCATCGCCCATCAACGCAGCACCGGCGACAGCAACCTGGGCTACGCCTACGGCGGCTATCAGAAAGACCAGGGGCGCGTCGGCGACGGCGGCAACACCATCTACCTGGCCAACTCCTACTGGTCCGACTTCAACGCTGAAGACGAACGCAGCTGGCAACTGGGCTACGGCCTGGACTTCAGCGCCTTCGGCGTTCCCGGCCTGAGCTACAACGTCGCCTACGTGCGCGGTGACAACATCACCACCTCCACCAGCACAGACGGCACCGAGCGCGAAATCTTCAACCAGTTCAAATACGTCGTCCAAAGCGGCCCGGCCAAAGACCTGAGCGTGAAACTGCGCAGCTCTGTCCTGCGTGTTTCGCAGAAATCGAGCGAGTACAACGTCAGCGGTAACGAAGTGCGTGTGTTCGTGGATTACCCGATCAACATTTTCTGATGATCGATTGCGGTATCGAGGCCTGATTGGAGGCTGAGCGCAAAGAGAAGCCCCGACTGGTTCGGGGCTTTTTTGTGTTTTTCATGAGCTCATGTCGCCGAAACTCGATTTTGGGAACATGTGTTAGGAACATGTCGTCGGCGGCGACATATTCCAAAAACGTGTCGCAAAAAGTGAAAAATTGCGACACGTTATGGCCTCATGTTTACACTCGCGACATGAGTGGGCCGATATCTGCTCAGAAAACAAACAAATCGATCGGGATTCCTTTCATGAGCGAACCTCTGCTGTCATGGCACGCTGACAGGCCATACAACCAATTGCCGCTATTACCACCAGGAATCGAGCTGGAAACACGCGCAGTCCTCAAAAAATGCATTGAGGCACGGACCGCCCTGGCCGAATTGAAACAGGCAGCGGAGTTGATTCCTAACCAGACAGTTCTGATCAATACCATTCCGTTGCTGGAAGCCAAGGCTAGCTCGGAAATAGAAAGCATCGTCACAACCACGGACTTGCTGTTCCAGCATGCTCAGGACGCTGAAAACCATGCTGACCCAGCGACCAAAGAGGCGTTGCGCTACCGTACAGCGCTGAATCAAGGGTTCCAGTCCCTGACTGAACGACCACTTTCTACCAACACCGCTGTGGAAATCTGCCGAACGCTGAAGGGTGCGAAGCTGGATATCCGCCGCACACCTGGTACGCAGCTTGCGAATGACCGGACGGGTGAAGTCATCTATACGCCGCCCGAAGGGGAAGAGCACCTGCGCGAACTTCTCGCAAACTGGGAACGCTTTCTGCACAACGAAACGGATCTCGACCCTCTCGTGCGCATGGCGGTCGGGCATTATCAATTTGAGGCGATTCACCCTTTTGTCGACGGCAATGGCCGTACCGGAAGGGTCATCAATACCTTGTTTTTGATTCAAGAGGGCCTGCTGAATCTGCCAATCCTTTACCTCAGTCGCTACATTATTGCCCAACGTGCCGATTACTATCGGCTCCTGCTAGAGGTGACGACCCAACAGGCATGGGAGCCATGGTTGTTGTTCATGTTGAGCGCCGTAGAAGAAACCGCGAGCTGGACGACTGCCAAGATTGCCGCGATTCGCGCGTTGTCCGAACACACCACTCAATTCGTGCGCGATCAGCTACCGAAGACCTATTCACGCGAATTGGTCGACGTGATTTTCGAACAGCCCTACTGCCGCATCAGTAACGTGGTCGACAAGAAAGTTGCTCAACGGCAGGCTGCGTCACGTCACCTCAAGGACTTGGTTTCCATAGGGGTGCTCGAGGAGATGCAGGTGGGTAAGGAGAAGCTTTTTATCCATCCCAAATTGATGCAATTGCTTATCCGCGACAGCAACGAATTAAAACCTTACGTTGGTTAACAGCGCGTGAACCAAAAAGCCCCGAGTGATTCGAGGCTTTTTCACGTCAAAATAGTTACACCAAGTAATTAATGATGTTCCCGTCCCCACCTTTATCCCCTCCAGCGAACTCCATACATTGAGCTCCAACGCCTCTCCCATCATCCCGACGGGAAGGTCACTGGAGATTCCTCAATGCCTTTCGTAAGCGTGCGCATCACCCGCGATGGCGTGACCACTGAGCAGAAAGCTCAGGTGATCGCGGAAATCACAGAAACACTGGAACGTGTCCTCAACAAGCGTCCAGACCTGACCCACATCGTGATCGAAGAAGTCGACACCGATAACTGGGGTTACGCCGGTATCACCACCACTCAGTACCGCAAGCAACTGGCGGAAGAGGCGCAGTCATGACGCCGTCGGTGACCATCGATTTCGTCTCCGACGTGGTGTGCCCATGGTGCGCACTGGGGGCGACGGCGCTGGAGCAGGCCATCGAGAACGTGGCGGGCGAGGTTTCGGTCGAGCTGACTTACAAGCCTTTCGAGCTGAACCCGAACATGCCGGCCGAAGGCGAGAAAGCCGTCGAGCACCTGATGCGCAAATACGGCCGCACTGCCCAGGACGTCGCCAATGGCAAAGCGATGCAGATCGAACGGGGCAATGCCATCGGCTTCAAGTTCGACCTGGAAAAGCGCACCCACTTCTACAACACCTTCGACGCTCACCGCTTGCTGTTTTGGGCATCGGAGCAAGGGCGTCAGGTGGCGCTGAAGAAGATCCTGCTTCGCGCTTACTTCAGCGAAGGCCAGAACCCGAGTGATCAGCAGACGCTGGCGCGGTTGGCGGCAGAAGCCGGGCTGGACCAGGAACAGGCACGCGAGGTGTTGGCGTCTGGCGCGTACGCCGCCGAGGTGCGTGAACTTGAAGCGTTTTACCAGCAGCGCGGCATCAATTCAGTCCCGGCGATGGTGCTGAACGGCCGTCACCTGGTGTCCGGTTCGCAGTCGGTCGAGTACTACGAGCAGATGTTGCGACAAATGGCTTCGGCCTCCACCGAAGCCTGATTACTTACTTTTTCAAATCATCATTTATCAGTAGAGGTTCATCATGAGCAATTCGAAAAAAGTCGTTGTCATTACTGGCGCATCCCAAGGTCTCGGCGACGGCATGGTCAAGACCTTCCGTGAACTCGGTTACCGGATCGTCGCCACTTCGCGTTCGATCAAGCCATCGACCGATCCTGACATTCTCACCGTGGCCGGCGACATCGGCGAACCAGCTACCGCACAGCGCGTCATCCGTGAAGCGATCGCACGTTTTGGCCGTGTCGATACCCTGGTCAACAATGCCGGGATTTTCATCGCCAAGCCGTTCACCGCGTACACCGCTGAAGACTACGCCAACGTGTTGTCGGTAAACCTCAACGGCTTCTTCTACATCACCCAGCTGGCCATCGCCGAGATGGAGAAAAACGGCAGCGGCCACGTCGTCAACATCACCACCAGCCTGGTGGACCACGCCATCGACGGCGTGCCATCGGTACTGGCTTCGCTGACCAAAGGCGGCCTGAACGCGGCCACCAAATCCCTGGCCATCGAGTACGCCAAGCGCGGCATTCGGGTCAACGCAGTGTCGCCGGGCATCATCAAGACCCCGATGCACGGCGAAGAAACCCACGCCGCACTGGGCGCCCTGCACCCGGTCGGGCACATGGGCGAGATCGATGACATTGCACAGGCGGTCGTGTACCTGGACGGGGCCAAGTTTGTCACCGGCGAAATCCTGCACGTCGATGGTGGTCAGAGCGCGGGTCACTAAGGCCTGGGTTTTCAAGCGGTAGAAACAACAAAGCCCTCGTAACTGCTGCGAGGGCTCTTTTTGTGTTGGCTTTAAACCAGACGCCACTGCTGTTGACGCTTCCAATCATTTGGAAATCCCATAAATCTCCGATAGTCCGGTTCCTGCTGATCCATGAGTTCCATCAGGCGAAGTTTCCATTGGCTTTCCGGGCTTGTCAGGTCAGTCAGGTGAAGTCAATGATCTGGGTAATTGAAGTTGGGCAAGCCCCGGCCGCAGACGTGCGAGGTTTGTGCGCGGTCAGGTAAAGAAGGCTACTGGTCTAGATTGTGCTTAACTGGCGAGGTGTGGTGTGCAAAAAGTCGCCGGCAAGGTGCCAGGAGGTACAAATACCAGTCCTTATACACCGCGACACCAATTGGAAAGAGACAAGCGCGCGGCCACCTTGTTAATGAAGAAGCTGGAGGCATACATCGACGGGAAAATCGTGCTGACCACCTCTCAGGTGGCGGCAATCAAGATCACGTTGAACGACTGCTGGCGGATCTGAAAGCCATTGAGCTGTAATCCATACAGGTGAGAACTGACATGAACCTCATTGAAATTTTGTCCAACGCCAAAAAATGTAAAACTGCTGCGGAACCGATGAGTTCTGGAAGGCAGTGGGACAAATCTTTCTGCGTACCCGGTGATTTAGGCACGAACATAAGTAATAAGTGGCTTCTTGGTTTGTAATCGAGACTTGAGGGCGTAGCAGCAATCAATGAAAAAGAAAATTCTGATTTATGGGGCGACAGAGTTTGGTGCTGTTGTGCGTGAGTTGGTACGGCATAGCGGTGGGAATTTCGGTGGGTTCGTCGATGACTGGCATGCCGGATCGGATATTGTCGGAACGCTGACAGACGTTATCCAAAAATGCCCGCCCGAAGAGTATGACTTTGCCCTTGCCATAGGTTACAAGCACCTTGAAGCGAGACAGCGCAAATACCATGAGTTATTGGCTCACGGCTACAATCTGCCGCCTCTCATTCACCCTCAAGCTTATGTGAGCGATAGCACAACGATTGGCGGTGGAGCAATGATCATGGCACGTGCTGTTCTCGACATCAGAACGCATGTAGGGGATCTGGCTGTCATATGGCCTGGGGCTGTCATCAATCATGACTCCGTTGTTGACGGAAACACATTTATTTCTCCGAGCGCCATCCTCTGCGGGCATTCCCATATTGGAGTAGATACCTTCATCGGAGCTGGTGCCGTGGTGGTCGACCATACAACGGTGCCGAGTGGTTCCTTCATTAAGGCGGGATCGGTATTCGCCCTGAAGGCGACGAGTAGCTAAATGTCTGGCGCACCAAATTAAATACAAAAAGCACCTCCGGACAGCTTTATCCTCCAGTCAGTACCAAGCCTAATGGAGATCAACAGGGTGACCGAGTTCAGAACGGTGCCAGGAAGGCGGCCAATGCTGCGGGGGCGGACAGCAAATGGCAAATACAACTGAAAGATATCAGTTGCAACGCGCTTCACCCTCCTCTCAGCAAATGATAGCGTGCGCTCAATCTTTTCTGGTCGACCTGGCATTTATCCATGAGTGACGTTGTAAGTAAAAAAATTCTATTACTGGTACCCATGGTGCTTCTCTGTGCACTGCTTAGCGGAGTGTTTCTTCCGGTTTACTCTGATGAGATCATGAATAAGTTCAACATGGCCCGCTTTTTCTTGGAAAACGGGCAGATGCTCTCATTTTTCCCGCAATGCACCACAACTGTCGGCCACGGTGTAGCTTGGGTCTTTTATCCGGCAGCGATACTGATTTCTTCCATTTTTGCCTACTTGGAGCCACTAGGCGTACGAGTGAGTGGTGTTGTGCTCGCACTGATTTGGTTTGCACTTTTGGCCTACTGGTGTTATCGGCAGTCACTAGAGGGATGGGTTGGGCGCTTTACCTTACTGACGGCCTTCGCAGCCCTTGGAGTCATGCCGTATCTCTGGGTGTTATCTCGCCCCGAGCAGTTTATGTTATTGCCGATTTTACTTTTTTGCATGTTGGCACTTTATACCCCTGCGCAGAGCAGCAAAGGGCAACAATTGGTCATCACTGCCGGGCTGAGCCTATTGTTGTCGGTATTTTTCTATGCGCATCCCAAGAGCCTTTTTTTCACCCCATTCTTTCTTGCTGCCACGTGGATAGCCACTCGGGACTTCAAGCTGATAATTCGCGCCGGCCTATTTCTCTATGTACTTGCATTGAGTTCGCAAGTGTTGCTTGATGCCAGTCTGTTGGGGGGGTGTCAGGATGCACCAGCCGTTCAGTCGATGCTTGCTGCCAACAGCCTGATGCCCAGAGCGCTGTTGAGCGATCCTCTTGCGTTCATTGGAGCTGCTTGGCAAAACGTAAGTCAGTTTCCCCAACGAATGCTCCTTCACTTGACCTTCAGTCCGATATTTCAATCGGGTTGGCTGCCACCCTTGACAGAAAATTCGGGGCTGTTGCTCTGGTTGAACCCGCTCATTCACTACGCACTGCTGATTCTAGTGGTGTGCAGCCACTTACTGGCGATAGGGCTGGCTCTGATATTCCTGGTACTCCGGCGGATATCGGTGGCACTTTTACTAGCTGCGTTGCTGGCTATTGGTGATCTAATCAATATCGCGCTATTTAACGTCCAGAACTTCTATTCCGGCATCCAATATATTCCACTGTCTATTGTTATTGCTACCTTGCTCTTCCAGTGCTTTCCTGCTGTCAGGCTATGGTTTTCAGCCAGAGTAGCGGGGAACCTGATTCTGTCGTCTGTGGCTATTCTGTCGCTGGTGTCATTGTTCACACTGTTCTATCTGATAACACCGAATCTTCTGCGCAATGCCGACTATGCAAACGCCAGTATTCCTGGTCAGCCGCTGTCCATACCGGTATTTGGGGTGCAGGCACACCTGGATTCGATTCGGGAACTGGGTCAGTCTTGTCATATTCCGGTAGATCTCGCTGAGCATGTGGTGGTGGATCACATGACTTACTTTGCCTACCTGAAAGATCGCAGCCCTATGCACGTGTTGTACATTTCGGAGTTCGGCTACGGCAGCGACCTGCTCAATGGCAAATTACTGCCGTTTCTCAAAGAAAGAAACAGCCCAGGTTTGATCACCCGCTGTGAATGGGTACCTAACGAGTTACGAGATACGCAGCGGCGGAATGACCGTGGTTACTGCTGCGTCGATTTTGGTGTCAAATAGGGTCCCCGCCCCTACAGCGCAGGTGCGCGTAGTGAGCGGGTTACTTAGGAGGGGTCAACCAAGTGCTGCGACTAGCACCGCGATAACGCGATCTTGCTGTTCGGTCGTTAACCCGATCCACAGTGGCAATCGGATAAGCCGTTCCGATTGCCGGTCGGTCACGGCCATTGAGCCATGAACCCTGCCATAGCGTCGGCCAGCTGGCGATGAATGTAGTGGCACGTAATGAAACACGGAGTGAACGCCCGCTTCTTTTAGTGCGTCGAGTACTCTCTGGCGATCAATTTGCGAGTCCAGCAGCACGTAGTACATGTGGGCATTGTGGGTGCATTCAGTGGGTATGATTGGGCGCCTGAGCAAACCCTTCTGTTCCAGGCGAGCCAGGGCATCATGGTAATGCTGCCAACAGGCCAACCGTCGTTCAGTGATGTCTGTGGCTTCCTCCAGTTGCGCCCAGAGAAATGCTGCGATCAATTCGCCAGGCAGGAATGACGAGCCGACCTCTTGCCAGGTGTACTTGTCCACCTCGCCTCGGAAAAAGCTGCTGCGGTCCGTGCCTTTTTCGCGAATGATTTCAGCACGTCGAACCAGGGCCGGATCGTTGACCAACAGTGCGCCGCCTTCGCCCGATATGACGTTTTTGGTTTCATGGAAACTCAATGCACCAAGGCTACCAAGGCTGCCCAATGGCCGACCTTTGTAGCAGGCCATGATGCCTTGTGCGGCGTCTTCGACGATATGCAAGTCATATCGTTGAGCGATCGCCAAAATGGTATCCATTTCGCAGGCCACACCCGCATAGTGCACGGGAACAATAGCCCGGGTGCGCGGGGTGATGGCGGCCTCAATCAAGCGCTCGTCGAGGTTCAGTGTGTCTTCACGAATATCAATAAACACCGGTACACCGCCACGCAGCACAAATGCGTTGGCAGTGGAGACAAAGGTGTAGGATGGCATGATGATCTCATCGCCGGGTTGAATATCCAGGAGCAGGGCAGCCATTTCCAGTGCCGCAGTGCAAGAGTGAGTCAGAAGTGCCTTGTTGCAGCCACTGCTGTTTTCCAGCCAATGGTGACAACGCTTGGTGAACGGCCCATCGCCCGCAAGCATGTTGCCGAACTTGGCTTCGGCGATGTAATACAGTTCCTTGCCAGTCATGTGAGGGCGATTAAACTGAATTTTTTCGCTAGTCATCTTAGTTTTCCAGGGGCGATCAGGATTTAGTGGCAATCAGCAAAAGCGAGCCACCGACGGGAAAGCGCACGCCTGCCTTGAGTAACAGGAGTTCGATTTTCATCAACATTTCCAGGGATTGATTGAGCCAACGAGGAATGTTGAATTCGCTCATGGGGTCATGCTGTTTGTTCGCGCGCTTTCGGGAAATCCACATCAAGGGGACCAAAAGGCTTACGAATGAACTGGCATAGCTAACTTGCAGGCCGGCTTGCTTAACCTTGTTCACCAGTTCGGCTCGACTATAGCGGCGCACATGGCACGCATACTCGTCCACCTGCGACCAAAGCCAACGGTGTTGCGGCACCGTCAACACCAGCGATCCTCCTGGGCGAATTGCTCGGGCCAGATTGCGTAATACCGTTTCGTCCTGTTCTATATGTTCGATGACGTCGAATGCACCGACCACATCATATCGATCAACTTCATCCAGCGTGGTTGCGTCGAGCTGCCTGAGTTGTGCAGCAGGGACTCGCTTGCGGGCGTGCTCCAGTCCTTCCTCAAAGTATTCCGAACCGTGCAGTTCAATCTGCGGCCAGGCACGGCTGATCCCCTCGAGCACATATCCAGTGCCGCAGCCGATCTCCAGCAGGCTGCTGAAGGGCTTTACCTTTTTGGTCAAAGCCCAGAGAACTACCATGTTGCGCACTCTGAACCACCAGTGACCAGCTTCCGCCTGCGCAAGTTGACCATAGGACGATGACGGAAATGGCGAACGGTTGAGTGAGGTCATTGGGTTGCCTTGAATACGAAGAATTTGAGGGCCAGGAACAAATAGCTAGCAACTACAAAGATGGCCAGCGCCTGAATCCACTGGTGTGCATAACCCAAGTGATCCACGAACACGGCGAGCAGGCAGAAGTTGATGGCATATCCAACTGCATGAGCCAAGACGAATCGTATACCTGAGCCCAGGGTCCCTCCCTGATAGGAAAAGGTCAAACGGTGGTTGCCGACGAAACTGATGAGTGCGCCAGCCAAATAGAGTACGGTCATGGTCAGCTTCGGCGTGCTTCCCAGCTCTGTCAGGAACAGATAAAGAGCATAGCCGCAGCCATTGCTGAGAAAGCCGACCAAGGCATATTTGAGCAGTTGTACTGCAGGTATCCGTTTTTTCAGTCGAGCTGTCAGGCCGTTCATTCAGCTGTTAGATCCAGTGCTTGCCGCAACTTTTGCCGAAAGCGTTTGCCTTCATGAGCGGCCATAGATGCTCCTGACAATGGTGTAGGGGCGGCGTTTGCTTTCGGAGAACACCTTGGAAAGGTAAATGCCAATGATGCCCATGCAGGAAAGAACCAAGCCGCCAAGCAGCCAGATCGAGACCATCACCGAAGTCCAGCCCGCCATGGTATATGAGAAGAACAGCCAGTTAATCAGCAGGTAGGCGGAATAGCAGCAGGCGAATGAGAAAATGATCAGGCCGATATAGAAAATGGCGACAAGCGGCAGGGCGCTGAAAGAGGTGACGGAATTTACTACCAGCGACATCTTGCGCCTGAAGGTGTAAGTCGATTGGCTTGTGCTAAGTTTTTGAATGGTAACGGCCTTTTGTGCAAATCCGGTGATATGAAATAACCCGGCCATGAACACCTCTCGTTCTTCATGGCACAGCAGCGCATCGACGTAACGCCGACTCATCAAGCGAGCGGTAACCACGTTGGCGGGGAGTGACAAACCAGATAGTTGGTTGATCAACGTCCAAAAGAGGCCACCGCTCAAGCGTTCGAACCAACGGCCCTTGCGCTGCTCCTGAACCCCATAGACCACATCACAGTCCTCGCTGCGCATATGCTCAGAAAAAGTCAGCAGACACTCCGGCGGTTCCTCCAAATCGCTGTCGATCAAGAACACTTCGTCGCCCCTGGCATGCGCAAGCCCAGTCATCATGGCTTTGTGATGACCGAAGTTTCTTGACAGGTCCACCAGCACCACATGAGGGTCAGTTTCCGTCAGGCGAATGGCACGCGCCAGGCTGTCATCGGGCGAGCCGTCATTGACCAGGACGATTTCATAGTCATCGCCTACAAGTGCTTGGGCTACACCACAACAGCGTGCATGGAATTCCTGGAGGTGATCAGCAGATTGATACAGGGTTGCAACGATGGACAGTCTCATAAGGTGACATGCTTCATGTGAGTTTTAGACTCGGTGCCGCAATTGAACAGCAGATCAAGAATGCTGACTCCGTGGACGAACGAGCCCCATAGTTGTGGGTATTCGCGGTAGTCACTGTAGTCAAACCAGTGCAGATCGATACCTTTTGCCTGGAACTGTTTGGGCTGCAAGTAATCTTTGGCTGACGGCCCGGAAATATATTCGTTGGCGCCCGCCTGTCGACACAAGTCCACAAGACGTTCAGTCTTCCCTTCTCCCAGTTCGTAATCCCAGGAGTAAGATATTCGTGTACGGATACCCAAATAGTCGCAGATAGCTTTGATAAGGTTGCCGTTCAACTGGGTTAGATGACTGTAGGACGCTTCTAAGTACAGAGGGCGCAGCCAGCCGGCGATAGCATCAAAATGAGCTGCCCGCCTGTAGTTGCTTTCCAGTGTTTTCCAGTGCTTGATTTGCCAGCCGTCGACCAGTGTCACATCGCGGATACGGCGATGAATATCCTTTCCTACCGGCACCGTTAGCCACTGCACACCTTGTGGCGTTTTGATTTGGTTACGGTTGCGCCAGTCATTTTTTGTGAACTGCATATCATCGTAAAGGATGAATTCATCCACTGCCGCGATGAGGTCGAAGTAGCCCTTCCAAGGGACATAGTTGGACTGCAGAATGGCAATTCTCTTCACATCGAAATCCATACGTGAGTAAGCCGATTTTTGGAATCAGTGCCGTTGCCTGTCATATTTTGAGGCTTTCCGCATGTTAACAGTAGTAAGCACAGCGAGTCGCTGCTGGTGACCGAAAACGGCTAGTCATGTGGAGCGTGGATGCGCACAATATCGCATCATCGGATGCACACGGGTCGGAGGTCGAGTTATGAAACACATTGCTCCCCCCTGTGACGCTGACATCGATCTCCTAGCGTGCACAGAAAATCACCGTAAGCGGCTGAACGCCCTTTCCAGGCGGCAACCCTTAAGCGACCGTTGTCACTCAAATAGTGCGGACAATCACTGATCCCCAATGCCCCGCGGTAGCGCAATCGGCGCAATTCTATCTGGATGATCCAGTGCCGAAGTCCATTAGGTCGCTTTCTGCAAGCACAAGCTGTTGCATGCCTGATGTTGAGTGTGGTGCTAGTTTGGCCAATACCATCGAGGGCGACGGCTACCCGACATCCGATCTGAGGAATGTGGGCCTGGTGCCGATCTAGAACGGCACAGCGTCGCAGCTTATACCCGGTCAGCAGGCGCCAGTCGCGCCGGTCTACGCTCCCGACGAGTGCATTGGTGTATTGGTGTATTGGTGTTGAGGTGAATGGCGTATCCCTTGGAGCAATGATGCCCCAAGCGCTGCTATGGTCAGATGCTGAATGGCTAATGCACTGGACCGCAGTTTTGACACAATGGTGAGCGGCGTTCCCGATTTGGGAGTGACAAAGCGGGAGGAGGGCTGATTAGAGCCAGCCCGGCGTAGCCCTAGGCAGAAACAACAAAGCCCCGCATTGCGGGGCTTTGAATATGGTGCCGGCACCAGGAATCGAACCCGGGACCTACTGATTACAAGTCAGTTGCTCTACCATCTGAGCTATACCGGCGTGTCAGGGCGACGATTATAGCGATTGGGTTGGTTCTGTAAACCCCTGAATTCAGACTATTTTTGCGCAGGTGTCAGTCCGGCCCTGCGGATTCTTCCACAGGGTCGGGCGGCGGGATTGCCTGGAGGCGTCAAACGCTGTTCTTGACGGCGTTGATCAGGTCTTTGCTCAGCACTTGCGCGGGCGCTACTTGCACGCTTTGGGTGTAGAACGGCGGCAGGTTCTGGGCCAGTGTCGACAACGTTTGAGCCGTGGTGTTGCCCGGCAACAGTACGTATTGCAGGTTGGACGGATAGCTCTGCGGCACGGGGCCTTCCATGGTCGAGCCGTAGGCACCGAAGGTCATCACTGCCTGTGGGGTGGTGGGGTCGGGAGCATAAAGAAAGACGAAGGTGCCGTACTTCGGATGGGTCAGGTATTGCTCGGCTTGAGCGCGAACGGCCGGATCCGGGTCATTCATCAGGGTCCAGCGCATGACCGCGTAGTTGCGGGTCGTTTCCATGAACGCTGTACGAATCGGCGACTGGTTCTCGAGGCCTCCCAGGCACACCAGCAAATTGCCGAACGGGTCGATGAGCGCCACCGAATTGAACACCGGACTTTGCTGCGCGGTTTTGACCAGCGCAGGGGCGAGTTCTGCGCCGGGGTCGCGCGGGTTCGCCGATTGCACGGTCAGGGCAAAGGGGCTGAGTGCAGTGAGGGCCTGGCGCACTTTGCTGTTGGCCGGAAGTGTGGACGGGTTCTTCAGCTGGTCTGGCGGCAATCCACTGTTGTTGCTGGCCTCCCGCACTGTGTTGACGCTGGCAGAGAAGATCGAGCTGGTGAGGAAATACGCTGCCGAGTCGATGGACTGGCCACCGAACACGGGGCTGGTTGACCCCTGATAGGCTCGGCTGACAGGCGCTGCAATCGCGTAGTAACCCCAGGTTTTCTGCGCTTGCTGGCGAATTTGCGGTGGTAGCGACGGAAACGTGAATTGGCTGTTGTAGTTGATGCCCGCGTAGTCATCGATCGCACTGACGGCAACATTGAATCCTGCGGTCAGGAGCGAGCCGGCGCACATGGCGCAGGGGTCCAGCGTAGTCACGACGGTCAGTTGGTTGGGCGGTGGCAGCTTCAGTGGCGAAGCATTTTCGTAATACCAGTCCACCAATTGTCGTTCGCCGTGGGCGGTAGGGTCGTGGGGCAGGAAGTAAGTCGTGCCACCGCCGGGGAACGGCATCAATACGTTGTTGTGCAGCGCGGCAATCACTTGTCCTGTTGCGTTGTTGATGAGGGCGCCACCCACCGCGAAGGTTTGCTGCAATGCAGCTTCAATGGCTTGGTTGGCAACGGCATCGACGGCTTCCTGCGCATTGTTCAGTGTGCTCATGGTTTCTCAGCTCCTTGCTTCCTGATCGCCAGACAATTCTGACGCTGGGCAAAGATAGTTGAGGTTTTCAGCGTCGTTTATGTTCTTTTGGTTTAACGCTTATGCACAACGTGGTTGTCGGCGCACGCAATCGTGCGTGAATTTGTGGACTCGTTCTCATCTGGCACGCAAATCACTGTTTTTCAGGTTTTTTATTCAAGTGTACGAAATCTGAACAGTATCGTTTCACCCCTGAAACAGCTGTAAATGTTGGATCCACGATATTTTCATCAACAGAGTTATCCACAGGCTGCGCATCATTAGAGGCGTTCTGCCAATAGCAGGAAATTGCGTGGCGTCAGCGGGCTTTCGCAGAAGGTGCCGAGGCGAACGGTGTAGCCCTGTTCGAACAGGAAAAGCGCCCGATCGAGTACCAGCCAAAACTCCAGTGGGCGTCGGAAAAGGCCACGCAACAGTTCCAGATTGCGCACTTGCGCCAGGCGCTGCCAACCGCTGGCCTCCAGTGCTGCCCAGTCTTGCGGGCCAATTGTGGATAAGTCCTTGAGTCGGCCCAGATGCTGGCAGTACTCGGCGAAGGTTTTGTCCAGCCAGGCACTGGGCAGTGACGGCGTTGGCAGGTACTCATCCACGCCACGCAGCTGGCGTTGCAGCAGGTCGAAGGCCAGTCGCCGGGCCATGGAAGTGTCGCGCTGACGGCGGACGCGCGCACCCGCGGTCACGGTTTCGCTCATCGGCAGTGCGAGATCGTCGATAGACAGCTGTAGATCGGAGTTCCTGGCGGCCGAAGATATCGGTGAGTACTGGGGAAGACTGATTCGGTTATAGCAGCAAGGTGCGATGGCGAGTTGTTTGCAGCCCGCTGCGCTGGCCAGATGGATCAGTTGCACGTGCAGATCACCACAGGCGTGCAGGGCTACCGGTGTGTGGTCAGCGTTTAACAGCGTAGCAGTATCCGCCGTGAGCACATCTTGCTCGACATGCAGTGCATGCAGTCCATGGCGTTGACTGAGGGCCTGGCCGCTGGCAACCAGTGCCGGGTCGTATTCCAGGCAGGTCAGTTGTTGACCGGCATGCAGCAACCGACGCCCCAAGTGCCCCTTGCCCGAGCACCAGTCCAGCCAATGCGTCGGCACATGGGCAAACTGCAATCGACTGGCGAAGGCTTCAATCTGCTGCCACTTGCGACCCGGCACATCCACGTTCAGACGATGACCCGCAGCCTCCAGTGCATGCGCCGGCAATTCACCCACGGCAGCCAATTCAAGAGACATCGCCGCCAAGCAAGCAAAAGGTTCCGGCGCGTCCAGCAGGGCAGGTTGGTTGTGGGCGTTTTCTGCGTCTTCCAGTGATCGGCCACGTAGCCAGGCGGCCAATTCGGGGTAGGACGTTTCCCAGGGAAGTTGCAGATGGGTGAACGGTCGAGGCTTCCACAGCGCCTGGTGCCGTGTCAGAAAAGCATCCAGCGCGGTGAAGCGGGCGAGCAGGGACTCGCCCGTCAACACGTGGGAATCAACGCCCTTGGCAGGCATCGACGCGCAACCAGCGCTCCAGCAGCTTGAAGCCGCGCACCAGCACATACGCCATTACCAGGTAGAACATGCCGGCGGCGAAGAAGATCTCCACCGGCAGGTAGGTCCGGGCAATGATGGTGCGGGCCATGCCGGTCAGCTCCAGCAGGGTCACGGTGCTGGCCAGGGCGCTGGCCTTGAGCATCAGGATCACTTCGTTGCTATAGGCCGGCAGGCCGATGCGCGCGGCGCGGGGCAGCATGATGTAGATAAGCGCCTTGGCCTTGGACATGCCCAGGGCTCGTGCCGCTTCGATCTCGCCCGGCGGAATCGCTTGAATCGCGCCGCGCAGGATCTCGGCGATGTAGGCCGCGGTGTGCAGGGTCATGGTCGCGGTGGCGCACCAGAACGGATCGCGCAGGTACGGCCACATCGAGCTGTTACGGATGACGTCGAACTGCGCCAGGCCGTAGTAGACGAGGAACAGTTGAACCAGCAACGGCGTGCCACGGAAAAAGAAGATGTAGCCGTAGGGAAATGCCCGCACCCACCACAGGCGTGACGAACGGGCGATGCCCAGGGGAATCGCCAGCAGCAGGCCGGCGATCACGGCGATGGCCACCAGCTCCAGGGTCAGTGTCGCGCCCTGGGCCAGTTTCGGCAGCCACTTGATGATGATTTCCCAGTTCATTGGGCGCTCCTCGCGAAGCCGCGAGCGGCGCGTTTTTCCAGGAAGTGCATGCCGGTCATGGCCAGGATCGTCAGGCTCAGGTACATGAATGCAGCGACCATATAGAAGGTGAACGGTTGCTTGGACACGGTCACGCCGATTTGCGCGTGACGCATGATTTCTTCCAGGCCGATCACCGACACCAGTGCGGTGTCCTTCATCAGGATCATGAACAGGTTGCCCAGGCCGGGCAGGGCGATGCGCCACATCTGCGGCAGGATCAACTTGGTGAAGATGCGCCATTTCGACAGGCCCAGCGCCACACCGGCTTCACGATGGCCTTTTGGGATGGCGAGGATCGCGCCGCGAAACACTTCCGTGGCGTAGGCGCCGAAGCACAGGCCCAGGGCGATGACGCCGGCGGCGAAGGCATTGAGTTCCAGGTCGGGGTTGCCGAAGAACTCGCCCAGGGCGCGCATCAGGTTGACGGTGCCGAAGTAGATCAGCAGGACCCAGAGCAGTTCCGGGATACCGCGAACCAGGGTCGAATAGGTGCCGCCAAGCCATTGCAACGGCTTGTACGGGGAAGTCTTGGCCAAGGCGCCGAGCAGACCGAGTACCAGTCCCAGGCACAGGGCCGAGAGCGCCAGTTTCACAGTCATCAGCGCGCCAGCGGCGAGCGCCGGGCCGAATCCGTAGAGGTCGATAATCATGGATTTCTTTTCAAATCGCGGCAGGCAAGGCCGGGGACCGGCGCCGTCAGCAGGCGGCTCCGGTCCGGCAGGTCAGGATCAATAGATGCTGAACGGGAAGTACTTGTCGTTGATTTTCTTGTAGGTACCGTCAGCAACGATTTCTTTGAGCGCGGCGTTCAGCTTTTCGCGGATCGGATCGTTCTTGCGCACGGCGATACCGATCTTGTCGCTTTCTTCCACCGGGTCGCCCTTGAATTCGTAGGCGCGGCCAGCGTCGCTTTTGAGCCACTCGTAGTTGACGTATTTGTCCGCCAGGATGCCGTCCAGGCGACCGGAAGTCAGGTCGAGGTAGGCGTTTTCCTGGGTGTCGTAGAGTTTGACTTCAACGCCCGGCATGTTGTCTTCCAGCCAGGTGCCGGCGAGGGTCGCACGTTGTGCGCCGATCACTTTGCCTTGCAGGGACGCCTTGTCGGTCTTGAACTCTTTGTCTTTTGGCGCGATGAATTGCAGCTTGTTGGAGTAGTACGGGTCGGTGAAGTCCACCGCTTGCTTGCGCTCGTCGGTGATCGACATCGAAGAGATCAGGAAGTCGAACTTCTTGGCGTTCAGGGCCGGAATGATGCCGTCCCAGTCGGAAGTCACGACGGTGCATTCGACTTTCATCTTGGCGCACAGGGCGTCGCCGATTTCCTTGTCGAAGCCGACCACGTTGCCACTGGCATCTTTATTGTTGAACGGCGGGTAGGCCGCTTCGATGCCCATCTTCAGGGTTTCGGCCATGGCACCGGCGCTGAAGGCCAGGGTGACGGCGGCAGCCAGGAAGATTTTTTTGAAGTTCTGCATGCGGGTAGCTCCGTTAGCGGTTGCTGGACATGAATTGTTTGCAGCGTGCCGAAAGCGGGTTTTCAAACACCTGCTGTGGCGATCCTTGCTCTTCTACCAGGCCCTGGTGCAGGAACACCACTTCGCTGGAAACCTGACGGGCGAAGCCCATTTCATGGGTCACCAGCAGCATGGTGCGGCCTTCTTCGGCCAGTGCGCGGATGACATTAAGTACTTCCTGGACCATTTCCGGGTCAAGGGCGGAGGTGGGCTCGTCGAACAGGATGACCTTGGGCTGCATGGCCAGGGTGCGGGCGATGGCCGCGCGCTGTTGTTGACCGCCGGACAGTTGTGCGGGGTAGGCATGGCGCTTGTCGGCGATACCAACCTTGGCCAGCAAGGCTTCGGCCACTTCGATGGCTTCGGCCTTGCTCTGGCCGAGCACGCGGCGCGGTGCTTCGATGATGTTGTCGAGCACGCTCATGTGCGGCCACAGATTAAAGTTTTGAAATACAAAACCAATTTCGCTGCGCAGGCGATTGATCTGCTTGCCGTCGGCAGCGACCAGTTCACCATTCTTGGCGGCTTTGAGCTTGAGCTCCTCGCCGGCGACCAGGATCTGGCCCTGATGCGGGTTTTCCAGCAGGTTGATGCAGCGCAGGAACGTGGACTTGCCGGAGCCGGAAGAACCCAGGATCGAGATCACATCGCCGTCGCGGGCGGTCAGCGAGATGCCTTTGAGCACCTCCAGCGAGCCGTAGCGTTTGTGCAGGTTGCGGATTTCAAGCGCGGGCGTGGCCTCAGCCATGTGCGTTCCTCATTGTGTTTTTGCGCTCCTGCTGTTGGCGGCCTTACTGGCGAGGCGGCCAAGCTAGCATAGCGTTTCCAAGGCAGCCAACAGCGCTACGGGCAGTAAACGGGTGGCATGTGGCAGGTTGTCGCATCGGCGCAGCAGACTGTCGCCCCGTCAACAACCGAACAGTCGTTTGAACCCTGCTTCCGGATAAAAAGCCAGGCGGCCGTTCTAAAAAAGGGCGCGATGTTGCCAGCTTTGGCGGGGGGTTGGAAGCGTAAACAGGCCAAAGGTGGCCGAACTGCACTTTTATCGTGCGTCGAGGCATTTTTGGGTGTGTTTCCGGTGCGCGGGATCGTCACTTGAAGTGAGTCGCAGGGTAACGCTCTGGCAAAGTGCCATTAATATCAATGGCTTGCGATGACTGTCCGGTCAGGTTGAAATCGCCGGGGTAGAAGGTTTTGAAACATTTTGGCGCAATTATTGCGTGCAGATTCCGGAACGCCCCCGTTTGTTTCTTTTTACAAAGAGGAACACCAGACGGGTGAACGTATTCGCTTCTCCTTACAAAGGTAGTTTCAATGAGCAGTACCCAAAGCTCTAATGGCCTCGAACAGGGGGCTCAAACCGCGTCATGTGACCATGCTGTCGATTGCCGGGGTTATCGGTGCCGGCCTGTTCGTCGGCTCGGGTCACGCAATCGCCGCCGCAGGCCCGGCTGTACTGTTGGCTTACGCCGCCGCCGGTATGCTGGTGGTGTTAGTCATGCGCATGCTCGGCGAGATGGCCGTTGCTTCGCCGGACACAGGTTCCTTCTCGACGTATGCCGATCGCGCGATCGGTCACTGGGCCGGTTTCACCATCGGCTGGTTGTACTGGTGGTTCTGGGTGCTCGTCATCCCGCTGGAGGCCAACGCCGCCGCGACCATCCTGCATGCCTGGTTCCCTAACGTGGCTATCTGGGCCTTTGCCTTGGTGATCACGATGTTGCTGACGGTAACCAACCTGTTCAGCGTGAAGAACTATGGCGAGTTCGAATTCTGGTTCGCCCTGGTCAAGGTCCTGGCGATCATCGGTTTCATCGTGCTCGGCGTGCTGGCGATCTTCGGCTTCCTGCCAGGCAGCCAGGTCAGCGGCGTTTCGCACCTGTTCGACACACAGGGCTTCCTGCCAAACGGCATGGGCGCGGTGTTGGGCGCGATCCTGACCACCATGTTCTCCTTCATGGGTACCGAAATCGTGACCATCGCGGCCGCGGAATCGAAGAACCCTGGCAAGCAAATCTCCAAGGCCACCAACTCGGTGATCTGGCGGATCGGCTTGTTCTACCTTGTATCGATCTTCATCGTTGTGGCCCTGGTGCCATGGAACGATCCGGTACTGGCCAGCCTCGGTTCCTACCAGACCGTGCTTGAGCGCATGGGCATTCCGAATGCCAAAATGATTGTTGATATCGTGGTACTGGTCGCCGTGACCAGCTGCCTGAACTCGGCGCTCTACACCTCGTCGCGCATGTTGTTCTCCCTGGGCAAGCGCGGTGATGCACCGGCCATGTCCACCCGTACCAACAGCAGCGGCACGCCATACTGGGCGGTGATGTTGTCCACAGGTGCTGCGTTCCTGGCGACATTCGCCAACTACGTGGCCCCGGCGGCGGTATTTGAGTTCCTGCTGGCCAGCTCCGGTGCCATTGCACTGCTCGTGTACCTGGTGATTGCGGTCTCGCAGCTGCGCATGCGCAAACAGCGTATGGCTCGCGGCGAGAAAATCGTCTTCAGCATGTGGCTGTTCCCGGGCCTGACCTACGCGGTGATCGTGTTCATCGTCGGCGCCCTGACCATCATGCTGTTCCAGGAGGCCCATCGTGTGGAAATCCTCGCGACCGGTCTGCTCGGTATCATGGTGGTAGCGGCCGGCTTGCTGGTTGCTCGCCGTCGTCGTAACGAGAAGATGATCGGGGCGGTTGCGCGCTGAGTCCCTGACTCACGCCAGACGTTGTTGAAATGAAAAACGGCCGCTGTCAGCGATGACAAGCGGCCGTTTTTGTTTGCGTTGAAATCGTTACTCGCTTTTGTCTTCCTGCGCTTCCAGCGTCTGGCGATAGCTGTCGAGTGCATCGCCGAAGTCGGTGATGAACTGCGGGTCGGTCAGCCAGGCCTGGGCGGTGTCGCGGTCCATGCCGTCAGCCCACATGCGATAGTCGATCAGCATGTCGGCGGCCAGGTGGGTGGCGGCCATGGCTTCGTTGTCGGCGTTTTCCATGTCCAGCAGCTCTGGATGGTCGTTGATGATCCCGGCGAGGTCGGTCAGCAGGGTCAGCAGCATGTCATTGCGACCGATGGCTTCCGCGTCGCGCATCTTGCTGAACATCGCCAGGGTGTATTCCGGGATCGGCTCGCCCATTTCGCCCAGGTCATCGTCCGGCGCGGCAGGTTTTCTGCCGTGGATGTTGATCTGTCTGGCTTTGGCTTTTGCGCGTTTGGCGCGTTTCTGTTGCTTGTTCAGGGAGGCCATGGGAACTCAGTTCGGTTTCTGTTGGGTTTGGGCCGCGATGGCGTCGGACGCCGCCACGTAGTCAGCCTGGAAGGCCGGGGATTCGATCCATGCCAGGGCACCGGCTTCGTCGGTGTCGGCGGACCATTGGCGATACTCGATCAGCGCCGCGAGGATGAAATCCATCGCGCCTTCCTCGCCTTCCTGCTCGTATACCAACTCCAGCAACGGGTCCTCGAGGAAGGCCGCGCACATGGCTTGCTGGCTGATCTTTTGTGCGTCGATCATTTTCTTGAACAGTTCAGTCAGGTCCACCGATTCGAAGTCGATGCGGTCGTCGTTCGGGTCCAGCTCGACCGGCGCGGCGGCCCGTTGAGTGCGGTTCTGCTTGGCCTTGGCCTTGGCGCGGGAGGCGCGTTTTTGTTGCTTGTTGGCGGAGGCCATGGGCGTCGTTCCGTAATTCGTTGAAAGGGCGGCTGGTTCAGCTGCGTGGCACCGTCCGCCCGGGTGTGCCGGGGGCCAGCTCGCCGTTTTGCAGCCAGGACAATGCAATGGGCCATAGTGTGGCTTGGTATGCGCTGCGAAAAAAGGCGAAATGGCCAACTTCTTTTTCGCCGATGTCTTCGGGCGCAATGCGCAGGTGAGTGTTGTTGCTGTGGGTGAAGTAGTTGAGCAGACGTTCGATGGCGGGAATCGTGCCATAGGGATCGTCGCTGATACTGATGGCCAGGGCTTTTGCAGTGACGGCGGCGAAGTGTCTTGTGTGGAGGTCCCGGCCGCTGGGGCGCTTCTCGTAACGAGCGGTGGGCGTACTCCAGTCACGGACCACCCCGGCGGGGGTGTCTTCCAGCCAGCCAAGGCGCTTGCCGGGAAAGTAACCGTAAATCATCGTGAGCAACGGCATCACCACATGCCACTTGCCAAGCATCCGCCAGCGATGAGAAGGCGCATAGTCGCGCCAGTACGCGAATTGCGCGCCAACCGTCACTATGCGGCGGATAAGCCGTCCCGACGCTCCCAGGCCCGCTGCACAGCCTCCAAAGCTGTGGCCGACCACATCGATCGGCTGATCGGGAAACTCACGCTGTGCGCGCTTGAGCATCGCTTCGAAATCCAGGGCGCCCCAGTCGGACCAAGAGGCCTTCAATCCTTTCAGTGACGTCGGGCGCGATTCACCGATGCCGCGGTAGTCGTAGGTGATCACGTCAAAGTCATTGGCAAACAGGTAGTCCGCGAAGCGCGAGTAGTGACGGCAGCGCACCGAGGTGGCGGCGTTGATGATGACGACCGGGCGCTGAGTGTCCTTGGCAGCATGCCGCCAGCTGAAACCTCCCAGTGCGAAGCCGTCTGCCGCGACCTCCTTGAAGGGTTCGCCAAGGGCGTCACCCGCCAGCGGCAGTTCGATCTGAGTGGGCGCTAGAGGTGGGGTTTCCTGCAAGTTCATAGGTGCCCGTCCTTTGCGGAGAGTTGCCAACGATAGTCTTCACACGGCGGATGAACAATCCATCGGGGGCTACAGTTGTTTCTGCTTCAGCCGCTCTTCAGGCACCGCGCGTTGTCGATGCTTAGCAGTCCGGGGTCGTTCCGCGCTCACCCCAAGTCTGAATCAATCTAAAACTCCTGCCTCCGCGCGCAAATCAAAAGAAGGGTAACGATTGGGTTCTGAAGAGCCCGGGAGTCGACATCATGAAAACCTTTCATTCACTGCTGTTGCCCATCGCCACAGTCGGCGTATTCATGTTTCCAGCCATATCGCCTGCCGCCAGCCTGGAGCCTGTTGACGGTTCGGGCGTGCAGATTCAGCGGCAAGAGGAAAACGGAATTGCCTATCTGTCTGGCGGCATTGGCGATGATGAAGCGCACGCTATCCAGCAGACCACGGGCTACAACCTGCACATGATCTTCTCTGTTGGCCCGCTAAACGAGTACATCCCTGATGTGAACGTGGTCATACAGAAAGACCACGGACAAACCGTGTTGACACTGAGCAAAGCCGGCCCGCTGGTTTACGTCCAGTTGCCCGCTGGCAAATACACTGTCGTCGCCTCGCGCAACGGCGAAGAGCGGCGGGATACGGCGGATATCGGCAGCGGAGCGGCCCGCAACCTGGTCTTTCACTGGAATAGTAAAAGTTAGCGAATGGCCAGAAAACCGGTAGGCAAATAGGACCCTGAATCTTGCGACTCAGGGTTTTTTGTACGTGTGGTGGGTGATTGTTGGGAGATCTGGTTGATTGAAATGCTCATAACCAAGTCAATGACTGGATCACCGCAACGCGCAAGGGATTGGTTTCTACGCTCAGCAGCTTGATGGCCAAGGCGCAGCAGACCACGATCAACATGGGCTTGATCAATCGTGGACCAACCCTGACAGCGGCTCTGGCACCCAGTTGCGCGCCGACGAAGGCCGCCAGAGCCATGGCTATGGCTACGGGCCAGATAATCACACCTTTGGTTATGAAGACCGAAAGGGAGCCGAGATTGCATGAAGCGTTGGCCAGTTTGGTAAAGCTCATGGCTCGCATCATGCCCAGGCCGCACAGAAGGACAAAACCGACAATGAAGAAGGAGCCCACGCCGGGGCCAAATATACCGTCGTAGAAGCCCAGGACCGGCGCCAGGGTAAACGAAAACAACAGAATGCCGATCCTTTTGCGTCGATCTTCATTGGCCAGCTTTGGAGATAACGCAAAATAGATGGCCACCAGAATCAGCATGATGGGCACACATACTTCCAGATAGCGCTTATCAATTGAGCTGACCAGCAAGGCGCCGCTGGCGCCGCCAATAAATCCGCAGACAACCAGGAAACGGCCTTCGCGCCATTCGATCAGTCCTTTGCGAGTAAAGGTCACCGTGGCAGAAACAGTTGCCGACGCGGCCTGGAACTTGTTCGTTGCAATCGCGCTGATCGGATCTACACCTGCCAGAAACAAAGCTGGCAGGGTGATCAAGCCGCCCCCGCCGGCAATCGCATCAAAAAAGCCGGCGCAGAAAGCGACGAGCGCCAACATGCCAATGAGATCCCAAGACATTACATTCCTCCCTGTTAGTGATTGGCCGGCGATCACATGACTGTTCATGCAGCAGCCTGAATACTCAAGCAATCAGCCCTGCAGCAGTAATGGATCCTCAGAAATAACGATGGGGGTGGAAAATCTTGAAAGTCCGAAAGTGCGAACCAAGACCGGTGATGAGCGGGCGACCCGGGCCCTTCTCAAGTCCGCAAACAGCCGTCTTTCAATGGCTGCTTACGGAATGCATTGCACTAGGCTTTTCGGTTTACCGAGGCGCAATGGATGGAATGCTGAACAAACATCTGGGGGGGATGTGTTAGCGGATGCTGCGGATGTTGCCTTTGTTGCCTTTTACCGTGACGGAAACTTTCTTGAAGATGAAGTAGTTTTCTTCGTTCACTTCGTAGCGAGGGGCGATGATCAGGTCGGCACCGGAAGATTTTACTGCTTTGTAGGCCGCGGCCGATTTGACGGCGCTGACGGGATCCAGGCCAAGACCGCTCAGGCCGCCGCTTTCACCGCCGTAGCTGACGCCGTCGGCAAATTGGGAATCGCCACCAAACTTGAGGAAGCCGAACAGGACGTTGACCGAAGACTGGCCGGAGATGGCGTCACCGACGGCGATGTCTGCCTTCAGGTCTGCTTTGACGGTGCTGTCGATCGGCGAAGAAGGTTGGCTGGTGTTGTAGCTGACACAGCCGCTTGCTGTCGCGATGATGGTCGACAGGGCGAGGAACTTCAAAAGCGTATTCAAGAAATGCTTCCTTACTTTGAAACGTTGGTTGCAGGCAGATTTGCTGCTGCAAAAGTTTCACTGTGCAAGGGGGCATGCTCAATGAGACGTATCTCAAAGTCGTGTGTGAGGGTGAGGGCGCGACTGAAAGGAAAAGGGCGCCGCACGTGTAAGAAATTTCGCGGCGTCAGGATTGGACAAATCCCGGGCATAAAAAAACCCTGAATCTTTCGATTCAGGGTTTTCGGTATTTGGTGCCCAGAGACGGAATCGAACCGCCGACACGGGGATTTTCAATCCCCTGCTCTACCGACTGAGCTATCTGGGCAACGGGGCGCATTAAAAGGGTTTTTCGGATTTACGTCAACGACTTTTTTAAAATTTCTTAAATTAATTCCGTCGCTTACGATCCGCCCCCCGATTTTGCAGGGTTACTCTGCAGGCGGAACGTAGCCTTCGGCCTTGGCGTAATCCTCGCCGGAGAAGTACTTGTCCATCTCGCCCTGCAGATATTTACGGTCTTCGGCGTTCATCATGTTCAGGCGTTTTTCGTTGATCAGCAGGGTCTGGTGCTTTTGCCAGTCGGCCCAGGCCTTGGCCGAGACGTGGTCAAAAATGTCCTGGCCCTTGGCGCCCGGGAATGGAGCGCGCTCCAGGGCTGGCAATTCTTCTTTGTACTTGCGGCACATGATGGTGCGGGTCATGACGATTCTCCTGCGTTCAATACGGCGGCCGCGCGCTCGAGCAAGGTTTTGACCGGGGCGGCGAGGCCCAGGCGCGGCGGGGTGGCGAGGTTATACCAGAGCCAGTCGGCCTCGGCCACGTGGTGGCCGTCCTCCTGGACCTGTACCAGCCAGGGTTCGATGGATAACTGAAAATGGCTGAAGGTATGCACCAGGTTCGGCAGGGCCTGTTGATTGCCCAGCGCCAGTGAGTGCTGCGAAGCCAGGTGCTGCAGGTCGTCGAGGTCATCGAGTTCCGGCAGGCTCCACAAACCGCCCCACAAGCCCGTGGAAGGGCGACGGTAAAGCAGAATCGCGCCGTCGCCGTTGGCGAGCAACGGCATCAGCGTGCGCTTCTGAGGCACGGCCTTGCGCGGTTTGGGGATCGGGTAGCGCGTTTCCAGCCCGAGCATGTGCGCCTCGCAGCCCCTTTGCAGCGGGCAGAGCAGGCAGCTTGGCTTGCTGCGGGTGCAGAGCGTGGCGCCCAGATCCATCATCGCCTGGGTGTAGGCGTTGACCCGATCATGGGGTGTAAAGCGCTCAGCGTTGGCCCAGAGCTGTTTGGCGACCTTTGGTTCTCCCGGGTAACCCTCCTGCGCGGTAAATCGAGCCAGCACGCGTTTGACGTTGCCGTCGAGGATCGGCGCCCGCAGGCCCATGCTGATGCTGGCAATGGCCCCGGCCGTAGACAGGCCGATGCCCGGCAGATCGGTGAGCTTTTCCACGTCCCGGGGAAATTCGCCGCCGTACTGGTCGACGACGATCTTCGCGGTCTTCTGCAGATTGCGCGCACGGGTGTAGTAACCCAGGCCTGTCCACAGGTGCAGCACTTCGTCCTCAGGCGCAGCGGCCAGGGCTTCGACCGTCGGCAGCGAGGCCATGAAGCGATCGAAGTAATTGAGCACGGTGCTGACCTGGGTCTGCTGCAACATGATTTCCGAAACCCACACCCGATACGGGTTGATGTCCTGTTGCCAGGGCAGGTCATGCCGGCCGTGGCGGTCGTACCAGTCCAGCACCGCCGTTGAAAACTGCTCGGCTTTCATCGCTTGAACAGCCCCTTGAGTGCATCTTTGAGTTCAGGGCTGACCTTGTCGCCCAGCTTCTCGTCGATTTTTTCGCTGATCTTGTCTCCGGCCAGTTTGCTTGCGACCTGACCCATGCGCTCGTTGTCGAGACGGCATGCCTTGGCACCCAGTTCCAGCGGACCACGGCAACGCAGTGGCCACTCGATACCGACAAACTTGTCGCCCACCTGGCAAGCGGGGTCCGGCATGGCGCTGGTGTCGCCTTCGACGATGATGCCCACGCGGTAATCCATGCCCAGCACTCGCAGGTCGACATCACCGTCACCCTTGACGGTCATGCCCGGGATACGCACTTTCAGGTCCGGGTTGCTGGCCACGCCATTGCGCAAGGTCAGGTTGCCCTTGAGTTCCTGGAACGGTGTGTCCTTGCCCCGTGGCTCGCCGCTGAGGGTTTTGCGGTTGAGCGTGGCGATGCCCTTGCACAGTTGTTGTTCAAGGTTGGCGTTGAGCAGCACACCATTGTTGATGACGAAACCGGCGTTGCCGTTGAGGGTTTCGATCAGCGCTTTCTGGCTGTTGCCGTTGCCGGTGAGGTTGCTGTTGAGGGTCACCAGGCCTTTGACCGGTGGGTTTTTGCCCTGGCTTTCAAGGATTTTCTCCACCGGCACCCGGTTGATCTTCGTCTGCAAGTTCAGCGCGGGTACCTGCTGGCGTACATCGAGGGTGCCCGTGGCTTCGAAGTTGCCGCCATACAGATCGCCGCGCAGGTTTGTCAGGGTCAGCAGTCCGCCCTGGCCGTTGGCCTTGAGTGCCGCGTTCTGAATCGGCAGTTTTTCCAGGGTCAGCTGGCCAAAGGTCAGGTCGGCATCCACATCGAGTTTGCTCAAGCGCTCCACCGGCAACAGGCGCTCGTTGCTCCATGCGTCCTTGGTCGGTGGCTGTGGCAGCGGTGTGCTGCCGGCGCCGGCCAGGGCATCCGCTTCGGTGCTGGCGACTTCGGCCTGACGCACTTGCGTCGCGCTGTTGGCCTCAGCCGACTTCGGCTGCAAATAACGGTCGACGTTGAAAGTGTCGGCCTTGAGCACCGCTCGCAGCGATTGCTTGGCGAAGTCTTCGACGGCGATGCGGCCGCTGAAGGTGCTGTCGTCGACTTTCAGGTTGATTTCGTCCAGTACAAGGCTGGTCGGCGTGCCCGCCAGGCGACTGACCAGTTCGACCTTGCTCAGGCTGCCTTCGGCCATGGCCGGGAGCGTCTGACCGATGCTGTCGACGAACTTCGCCAGATCAAACTGGGCAATCGACAGGCCACCGCTGATCTGCGGCGTCTTGTCGAGGTTGTTGACCTTCAGCTCGCCCAGCGCACGCAGTTGGTTGGCGGAGATCTTGATGCCGGTCCACTCGGCGACGTTGGCCGCCTTGTCCAGTAACAGCTGGCCCTGGGCGGCGAAGGTCATGGTCTTGCCTTGCAGCGGGTCGCCGGCAACTTCGCCGGACAGTCTCATGTCTTCGAGTTTGTAGCGCTGCAATGCGCGCTCGAAACGCAGCTCACCGTTGAGCTCGGTACGCACCCGCAGAACCGGTTGGTTGGTACCGAGGAACGCGGTGAGTTTGATCGGAGTGTTGGTGGAGTCATGCACCGGGCCGGTACTGAGCTGAATGCTTTCGGCGCTGAATTGCTTGCCGGTCTTCTCGTCGTTGTATTCAACGCGGGCGTTGTTGACGGTCAGGCTGTCGATGTCGAGGCGCACCGGCTGGGACGGTTTTTCAACCTGGGCCGTGGTTTGTGGCGCCGGTTCACCGGAGGTGGCGGCAGGCGTGCCGGTCGTGGTCGGCGCCGGGACCTTGCCAATGTCTTCCCAATTGCCATGGCCATCCTTGTCACGGGTCAGGCGCAGGTTCAGGCCTTCGACGCGGACATCGCTCATTTGCACTTCACGACGCAGCAGCGGCAGCACGCGGACCGACAGGCCGAGCATCTGCAGATCGGCAAACGGTTCGGTGGGCTTGGCCAGGGTCGCAACACCGGCATCGTGCAATTCCAGGCCCAGCCATGGGAACAGGCTCCAGCCGATATCGCCATTGAGCGTCAGCTCGATGTGGGCCTTGTCGCGGGCTATCTGGCGAATCTCGTCTTTGTAGTTGTTGGGATCGAAGAAGTGGGTCAGGGCAAAGCCCAGCGCCACAATGATCAGCAACAACCCGAGAAGTACCAGACCCAGGATTTTGCCGAACGCTTTCATGGGCGAGTCCTTGTATTTAGTCGAATTCGAAATTTAGCCGAGGAGTATAGCGCTCAGTAACGGACGACCGGTCAGCGATCATTTCTACATAACATCCAGTAGCACATTCAGCTTTGCGGCCAGCGCCCGGGATTCCAGGTGCCCGGCCGGGGACAGCAGGCGCAATGTGGCACCGGATTGCGCGGCCATCTTCTGTGCTTCGCGCACCAGACGTTCAGCGACGCCACGGCGACGAGTGATTTTTCGCACGCATAGATGAGACAAATGCCAGACGTCAGGGTGCCGTTGCAGTCGTGCCGCACCCAGCAGCCGGTCATTGAAGCGCCCGGCAATCAGCGACCCGTCCTGCAGGCAGGCTTCGATCAGCGGTGAGTCCCCGGCAAACGGTGCGAACAGCCAGTCCGGAGCGTCGCGATAAATCTTCTGCAGGTCTTGCTGATCCTGGTCGGTGGCTTCGTTCAACGGCTCGACAATGATTGGCATAGTGATTCCTGTGGGTTGTAAGCGATTCGCGAACTGATGGAGCGACCGTTGCCGGGGCCTGTCGCTCAAGAGGTCAGATAACGTACAAAACGTGATGTCAGTTTGGTATTTCTGTCACTTGCAAATGGTAACCTTCGTCCGTTCGTCGGTCCTTCTGCGGCGAGATGTCGCAGCGAAAGGAAGTTTCACCCGGAAAAAACGGTCATGCCTGTGTGCACTCAAGGCTGGAGGGGTGAAGAGTGGCTGAGGAACCATACTAATAATTGGGGGATACACAATGACCACGAGCATTACGGCGGACGGCGTAACGGCCGATCGATCCGCGTTCCTGTCCAAGGAACGCATTATCGCCAAGCCCGGTTTCAACCGTTGGCTGGTACCACCGGCCGCGCTGGCCATCCACTTGTGCATCGGCATGGCCTACGGCTTCTCGGTGTTCTGGTTGCCACTGTCCAAGGCTTTGGGAATCACCGCTCCGGTGGCTTGCGCGCCGGACATGAGCTTTATCGCTCAAGTCTTTTCTTCGCAATGCGACTGGCCGATCTCGATGCTCGGCTGGATCTATACCCTGTTCTTCATCTTCCTGGGTTGCTCGGCCGCGATCTGGGGCGGCTGGCTGGAACATGCCGGGCCTCGCAAGGCTGGCGTTGTGTCGGCGCTGTGCTGGTGTGGCGGTCTGCTGATTTCGGCGCTGGGTGTGTACACGCACCAGATCTGGCTGATGTGGATCGGCTCCGGCGTGATTGGCGGTATCGGCCTGGGCCTGGGTTACATCTCGCCGGTGTCGACCCTGATCAAATGGTTCCCGGACAAGCGCGGCATGGCCACCGGCATGGCAATCATGGGTTTTGGCGGCGGCGCGATGGTCGGTGCACCGCTGGCTGCAGCGCTGATGGGGCATTTCGCCTCGCCTACCAGTGTCGGCGTGTGGCAGAGCTTTCTGGTGATGGCCGCGATCTATTTCGTGTTCATGATCGGTGGCGCCTTGTCCTACCGCGTGCCGCCAACCGGCTGGAAGCCTGAAGGCTGGACCGCTCCGGTGAAAAAAGCCTCGAATGCGATGATCACTCATCGTCATGTTCACGTGAATGTGGCGTGGAAGACCCCGCAATTCCGTCTGGTGTGGCTGGTGCTGTGCCTGAACGTTTCCGCCGGTATTGGCATCCTGGGCATGGCGTCGCCTCTGTTGCAGGAAGTGTTCGCCGGCAAGTTGCTGGGTAACGGGCTGACGTTTGGTCAGCTGGACGCTGCGCAACTGGCTTCGATCGCCGCGATCGCTGCTGGCTTCACCGGTCTGCTGAGCCTGTTCAACATCGGTGGCCGCTTCTTCTGGGCTTCGTTCTCGGACTATCTGGGGCGTAAAAACACCTACTTCGTGTTCTTCGCTCTGGGCTTTGCCCTGTATGCGCTGATCCCGAACCTCGGTCATTTGGGCAACGTGGCGCTGTTCGTGGCGGCGTTCTGCATCATTCTGTCGATGTACGGCGGTGGTTTTGCGACGGTGCCGGCTTACCTGGCTGACCTGTTCGGCACGCAAATGGTTGGCGCGATCCACGGTCGCCTGTTGACCGCATGGGCGGCGGCGGGCGTGTTGGGGCCGGTATTGGTGAACTACCTGCGCGAATATCAGCTGAGCATTGGCGTTGAGCGTGCGGCGGCCTATGACATCACCTTGTACATCCTCGCTGGCCTTCTGGTGCTGGGCTTCCTGTGCAACCTGCTGGTGCGCCCGGTGGCCGACAAGTACTTCATGACCGATGCCGAACTGGCCGCCGAACAGGCACTGGGCCACGACAAGGGCGCTGACAGCAGCACCGTGCTGGAGTGGAAAGCCGCGGCGGGCTCCAAGCCGTTGGCGATTGCCGCTTGGTTGGTAGTGGGGATTCCGTTGGCGTGGGGTGTTTGGGTGACCCTGCAGAAGACGGCAGTGTTGTTCCACTAAGTCAGCGTATTTCCCTTGTGGGAGCGAGCCTGCTCGCGAATGCGGCCTGACAGTCGACAGAGATGTTGAATGTGAGGGGCTCTTCGCGAGCAGGCTCGCTCCCGCATTGGTTTTATGTGACCTTAAAATGGCTTGTATGGACATGTACATCGCCGACACCCCCGGATTCACTCCGTCAGCGATATCACCTCCCGTGTTTCTGTTTCCGGCCCGCGCCCCTATAATGGTTGCCTTTTTCGCCCAATGATTTTGCGGAGCTGGTGATGGCCGAACGTAAGGCGTCTGTCGAGCGCGACACTCTGGAAACCCAGATCAAAGCCTCGATCAACCTGGATGGCACCGGAAAGGCCCGATTTGAGATCGGTGTCCCTTTTCTTGAGCACATGCTCGACCAGATCGCCCGTCACGGGCTGATCGACCTGGATATCGTCAGTAAAGGCGACCTGCATATCGATGATCACCACACCGTGGAAGATGTCGGTATCACCCTGGGTCAGGCATTCACCAAAGCCATCGGCGACAAGAAAGGCATCCGTCGCTACGGTCACGCCTACGTGCCGCTCGATGAAGCGCTGTCGCGCGTGGTGATCGATTTCTCCGGCCGTCCTGGCCTGCAGATGCATGTTCCCTATACCCGCGCGACTGTCGGCGGCTTCGACGTTGACCTGTTCCAGGAATTCTTCCAGGGCTTCGTCAATCACGCCAACGTCACCCTGCACATCGACAACCTGCGTGGCCACAACACCCACCACCAGATCGAAACCGTGTTCAAGGCCTTCGGCCGCGCCCTGCGCATGGCCGTCGAGCTCGATGACCGCATGGCCGGTCAAATGCCATCGACCAAGGGCGTCCTGTAATGCAGACAGTCGCGGTTATCGATTACGGCATGGGCAACCTGCACTCGGTGGCCAAGGCCCTCGAGCATGTCGGTGCCGGCAAGGTCCTGATCACCAGCGATGCGAATGTGATTCGCGAAGCCGACCGGGTGGTTTTCCCCGGCGTCGGCGCAATTCGCGATTGCATGGCGGAGATCCGTCGCCTGGGCTTCGACTCGCTGGTGCGTGAAGTCAGCCAGGACCGTCCGTTCCTCGGCATCTGTGTCGGCATGCAAGCCTTGCTCGACACCAGCGAAGAGAACGACGGCGTCGACTGCATCGGCCTGTTCCCGGGCGCGGTGAAGTTCTTCGGCAAAGACCTGCATGAAGACGGCGAACACCTGAAAGTCCCGCACATGGGCTGGAACGAAGTGAAGCAGACGGTGAGTCACCCGCTGTGGCACAACATTCCGGATCTGGCGCGGTTCTACTTCGTGCACAGCTACTACATCGCTGCCGCCAACCCGCGGCAGGTGGTGGGCGGTGGTCATTACGGTGTCGATTTCGCCGCGGCGCTGGCCGATGGCTCGCGTTTCGCCGTGCAGTTCCACCCGGAGAAGAGCCATACCCATGGCCTGCAGTTGCTGCAGAACTTCGCTGCGTGGGACGGTCGCTGGTAAATGGCCGTCAAGAAATCCAGGCCGCCGATCCTCACGCTCACCCCCGAGCAGGAGAATGAGGCCAACAGCAAGATCAAGCGTTTCATGGAAGACCGCTTCGAACTCGACCTCGGCACATTCGAGGCGGCTGAGATTCTTGAGCTGTTTACCCGTGAAATTGCTCCGCACTATTACAACAGGGCGATTTTCGATGTGCAGACGCACCTCAAAGAGAGGTTCGAAAGCATCGAAAGCGACCTGTGGGCGCTCGAGAAAAACTGATTTCCGAGCCAAGCTGAACATTCAATTCTGAAGGTTTGCCAGATGCTGATTATTCCCGCTATCGATCTTAAAGACGGTGCCTGTGTTCGTCTGCGCCAGGGCCGCATGGAAGATTCCACGGTGTTCTCCGATGACCCGGTGAGCATGGCTGCCAAGTGGGTGGAGGGCGGTTGCCGTCGTCTGCATCTGGTCGACCTGAACGGCGCCTTCGAAGGCCAGCCGGTCAACGGCGAAGTGGTTACCGCCATCGCCAAGCGCTACCCGAACCTGCCGATCCAGATCGGCGGCGGTATCCGTTCCCTGGAAACCATCGAGCACTACGTGAAAGCGGGCGTGAGCTACGTGATCATCGGCACCAAGGCCGTGAAAGATCCGGCGTTCGTGGCCGAAGCCTGCCGTGCGTTCCCGGGCAAGGTGATCGTCGGCCTGGACGCCAAGGATGGTTTCGTCGCCACCGACGGCTGGGCGGAAATCAGCACCATTCAGGTCATCGACCTGGCCAAGCAGTTTGAAGCCGACGGTGTGTCCGCCATCGTTTATACCGACATCGCCAAAGACGGCATGATGCAGGGCTGCAACGTACCGTTTACCGCCGCGCTGGCCGCTGCGACCAGGATCCCGGTGATCGCGTCCGGTGGCATCCACAACCTGGGCGACATCAAGACGCTGCTCGACGCCAAGGCGCCAGGCATCATCGGTGCCATCACTGGCCGGGCGATCTACGAAGGCACTCTCGACGTCGCTGAAGCGCAAGCTTTCTGCGATTCGTACAAAGGCTGAGGACTGACCATGGCGCTGGCCAAACGCATCATCCCTTGCCTGGACGTGGACAACGGCCGGGTGGTCAAGGGTGTGAAATTCGAAAACATCCGCGACGCCGGTGACCCGGTGGAAATCGCCCGTCGCTACGACGAGCAGGGCGCGGACGAGATTACCTTTCTCGACATCACCGCCAGCGTCGATGGTCGCGACACCACGCTGCATACCGTCGAGCGCATGGCCAGCCAGGTGTTCATCCCGCTGACCGTGGGCGGTGGCGTGCGCACCGTGCAGGACATTCGCAACCTGCTCAATGCCGGTGCGGACAAGGTGTCGATCAACACCGCGGCGGTGTTCAACCCGGAATTCGTCGGTGAAGCGGCGCAGCATTTCGGCTCGCAGTGCATCGTGGTCGCAATCGATGCGAAGAAGGTTTCCGCTCCGGGCGAAACCCCGCGCTGGGAAATCTTCACCCACGGCGGGCGCAAGCCGACCGGTCTCGACGCGGTTGAATGGGCGAAGAAAATGGAAGGCCTGGGGGCCGGCGAGATCCTGCTGACCAGCATGGATCAGGATGGCATGAAAAACGGCTTCGACCTGGGCGTCACCCGCGCCATCAGCGATGCGCTGGGGATTCCGGTGATCGCTTCCGGCGGCGTCGGCAATCTGCAACACCTGGCCGACGGAATCCTCGAAGGCCACGCCAGTGCGGTGTTGGCGGCGAGTATCTTCCACTTCGGCGAATACACCGTGCAGGAAGCCAAGGCTTATATGGCCCATCGCGGAATTGTGATGCGCTAAACAAACCGATGCAGGCCAGTGGACATCATGGCGGGCTCAAGGCACTCTTGGGTACGCCATGGATTTCGGTAGCCAGACAATGTTTAAACGCCTTCTTCTTGTCCTCGCCAGCGCTAGCCTGTTGTTCATCAGTGGAGTGCAGGCGGCGGACAATCCCGGCACCGACATGGTGTTGCTGACGGAAAACTTCCCTCCGTACAACATGGCGAAGAACGGCAAGAACTTCGCGCAGGACGAAAACATCAATGGCATCGCCACGGACATCGTCCGCGAAATCTTCAAGCGCGCCGAGATCACCTACAGCCTGACGCTGCGCTTCCCCTGGGAGCGAATCTACAAACTCACCCTGGAAAAGCCCGGCTACGGCGTGTTCGTCATGGCGCGACTGCCTGACCGCGAAAAGCTCTTCAAGTGGGTTGGCCCTATTGGTCCGGACGACTGGATCATGCTGGCCAAGGCTGACAGCCCAATCACCCTCGAAACCCTGGATGACGCCCGCAAGTACAGGATTGGCGCCTACAAGGGCGACGCCATCGCCGAGACACTGGCCAAGCAGGGGCTCAACCCCGTCGTGGTGCTGCGCGATCAGGACAACGCCAGGAAGCTGGTCAACGGCCAGATCGATCTGTGGGCCACGGGCGATCCGGCCGGGCGCTACCTGGCGCGTCAGGAAGGTGTGAACGGGCTCAAGACCGTGTTGCGGTTCAACAGCGCCGAGTTGTACCTGGCGTTGAACAAGGATGTGTCGGACGAAATGGTGGCCAAGCTTCAGGCGGCACTGGATCAACTGCGCAAGGAAGGCAAGGTCGACGAGATCATGGCGCGGTATCTGTAGCGACAGCCAATACATCCTTGTAAGAGCTGGCTTGCCAGCGATGGCGGTCGAAAGGGCAATGCAAGGCTCAAGGCCGATTCGCCAGCGAGCCGGCTACAGGGGGCGGTCCATCAGCGGTACACCCCATCCTTGCCATGCGCAGCCGTCGCCCGATTGCTGCGCACACTGATCATCTGCTTGATATCGATCCAGTCGATGCCCTGCGCCTTGAGCTTGGGCAGCTCACGCTCAAGCACCGCCAGCGTCTGCGGATACGGATGCCCGATCATGACCGCCGAACCCTGTTTGTGCGCCAGGCTGATCGCTGTCTGGAGCTGCGTGAGGATTGCTGCCTCAGTGCGTTCATCGTCCAGGAACACATCCCGGGAAACACTCGCCAGGCCGATCTTTTGCGCTTCGGCGGCCGCCACGGTCTGTGCGCTGGTGCGGCTGTCGACGAAGAATTTGTGCCGACCCTGCAAGTTCGCCATCAACCACGTCATCGCCGGTTGCTGGGCCGTCATGCGGCTGCCCATGTGGTTGTTGATTCCGGCGGTGTAGGGCACCGCTTTGAAGGCGGCGTCGAGGCGTTTCTCAAGCTCTTCGATGGGCAGCTCGGGGTGCCAGGCGAACGGGCCGGTGGCCGGGTCCATGGGCATGTGCAAGATGACGATTTTGCCGGCGCGGTGGGCCTCGCGGGCGAATTCGCTGGCGTGAGGGGTGTCGGGCATGATCGCCGTGGTCACCGGGCCGGGCAGTGCCAGCACACGGCGATCCCGGGGCAGGTTCTGCCCCAGGTCATCGATGATCAGACTGAGATAGGCCTTTTGCGGCGTTGTCGTCCCGGGCGCTGCATGGGCAGCGCCCGCCAGACAACACATCAGGCCGAGAATGAACCGCAGACGCATCTCAACGGCCGGACGTAATGCTCAGCCCTTTGAGCAGGCTCAGGGCCTGGGCCAGTTGGTAGTCGTCGTCCTGCGGCATCGGCTTGGCCTTGCCGCTGGAACCGGTCGGTTTGTCGGCACCGCCGTTGCCATTGCCCAGGTGGCCTTGCAGATCGGCTTCCTTGAAGTAGTCGCTGTCCTGCTCGTTGGTGATCTTGGCCTTGCGCACTTCGATGTCCGGCACGATGCCTTGAGCCTGGATCGAGCGGCCGTTCGGCGTGTAATACAGCGCCGTGGTGATCTTCAATGCGCGGTCGTTATTCAGTGGCAACACGGTCTGTACCGAGCCTTTGCCGAAACTGGTGGTGCCCATCAGTACGGCGCGTTTTTGATCCTGCAGGGCACCGGCGACGATTTCCGAAGCCGAGGCGCTGCCGCCGTTGATCAGCACGACCATTGGCACGGCTTCGCTTTCGTCTTTGCCGGTGGCCGAGAAGCGCAGTTCGGAGTTGGCGATACGGCCCTTGGTGTAGACGATCAGGCCTTTGGTGATGAAGTGGTCGACCACTTCCACCGCCGCTTGCAGCACGCCGCCAGGGTTGTTGCGCAGGTCGAGGATGATGCCGTTGAGCTTCTTGCCGTTGTCCTTTGCGCAGCTTGGCCAGGGCCTTGGAGACCTCTTCGCCGGTCTTGACCTGGAATTGGGTGATGCGGATGTAGCCGTAGCCGGACTCCAGCAACTGGCTCTTCACGCTTTTCACTTGAATGATGGCGCGGGCCAGGGTCACGTCGAACGGCGTACCGCCATCACGGACCAGGGTCAGGGTGATTTTCTGGACCGATCTTGCCGCGCATCTTGTCCACGGCTTCGGTCATGCTCTGGCCGCGAGTCGGTTGGCCGTTGATCTTGACGATGAAGTCGCCCGCCTGAATGCCAGCCTTGGATGCCGGGGTGTCATCGATAGGCGACTACCACCTTGATGAAACCGTCTTCGGCGCCGACTTCGATGCCCAGGCCACCGAATTCGCCGCTGGTGCTTTCCTGCAGTTCAGCGAAGTCTTCAGGGCCCAGGATAGGCGGAGTGCGGGTCAAGGATTGCTGAGCATGCCCTTGATGGCGTTTTCCAACAGGGTCTTGTCGTCTACCGGCTCGACATAGGCGGCCTTTGATCCGATCCATGACCTCGGCAAAGGTGCGCAACTCTTCCAGGGGCAACGGTGCCTTGGTGGTCGCGGCAGTGCCAGCGGGCGCGACGGCCGGGGCCGGTTGAGCGGCGAACGCCAATGGCGCGCCGATCACCAGGGCGATCGTCAGGGCCAGCGAGGTAAGGCGGGACAAATGCAGCATGTCGAACGAACTCCTAATGTAGGTGACTCAACGCCTATCCTTGCGCGCGGCACCATTGCGCCGGATCACTCGGGTGACCCTGCTGACGAATAGCAAAATACAGCGCTGGTGTGTCCTGCCCGCCACTGTTACCGACAGTGGAGATGGACTCACCGGCTTTTACCACGTCACCCGCAGACTTGAGCAGCGTCTGGTTGTGACCGTAAAGACTCAAAAAACCGTTGCCGTGGTCGAGAATCACCAGCAGCCCGGCACCGCGCAGCCAGTCAGCGAACACCACACGGCCGCCATGCACTGCATGCACCGCACTGCCGGCCGCGGCGCCGATCATCACGCCGTCCCACTTGGTCCGGGCATCGTCGCCACGGCTTTCACCGAAACGTGCCAACAGTCGACCGTCGACAGGCCATGGAAGTTTGCCTCGGGTTGACGCAAATGGGCCGCCAAAGGTCTCGCCTGAGCTTGAAACCAGAGCGCCGGGTGTCGATTTAACGGGTTTGCGTGGGGCGTCGTCGGTGGCTTCTGCCTGCGCCTGGGCCTCACGTAAACGCTTTTTTTCGGCTTCCTGCTGGGCTATCAGCGCTTTTTGCCGCGCTTCTTCAGCCTCACGAGCCTGGCGAGCCAGGGTTTCCTCGATGGTTTTAAGGACTTTAGACAGGTCTGCCTGATCCTGCTCGCGGGCGGCCAGTTTCTGGTCGCGCGCCTTGACGTCGTCATTGAGCTTGGCCAGGACTTGCTGGCGCTCCTGGCGAACCTTCTCGAGTTCGCCGCGCTGGGTTTCCAGGCTGCTTTGTTGCACCAGCAATTGCGCCTTGCTGGGCGGCAATGTCTTTTTCGACATTGGCCAGCTGGCGCAGGGTTTCATTGAAGTTCTTCAGCTGTTCCAGGCGGGCCTGGCTCAGGTAGTCGTAATAGGTGAGGGTACGGGCGAATTTCTCGGGGTTCTGCTGGTTGAGCAGCAGCTTGAGGTATTCCTGACGGCCATTCTGGTAGGCCGCGCGGGCCTGGATGGCGATCAGTCGTTGCTGTTCAGTGCGCGCGCTCTGGAGTTTTTTTTTCTCTGCATCGAGCCGCTGCAGCTCGGATTCGCTCTTCTTCAGCTCTTTTTGCAGGGTTTCAACCTGCTTCTCGAGCTTGCCCATTTCGGTCTCGGTGCCCTTGAGGTCTTTCTGCACACCGGATTTTTCTTCCTGCAGCTTGCCCAGCATTTTTTTCAGCTCGGCAATGTCCTGGCGCGTGGCGTCCAGCTGCTGTTGGGTTTGCGCGCGCTCGTCAGCAAAGGCCGGTTGGAGCAGGCAAGTCAGAGCGAGGGCTATCAGGACGCGAAGCATAGAGGCGGGCGACACCAGGGAAAGGGACGGCCTAGTATGCCCGCCCCACGCTGCAAAAAAAACGCCCAATTGGGGCTGTGTGATAACTGGCCCGGAAAACACTACAAACCAATGTGGGAGCGAGCCTGCTCGCGATTGCATCGGTACATTCAACATGGGTGCTGGATGTCAAATTGCTATCGCGAGCAGGCTCGCTCCCACAGGGTTTTGCAGGGTTTGAACGGGTGGATTACACCAAAATCGAAGTCCCGGTCATTTCCGCCGGTTTTTCCAGGCCCAGCAGTTTCAGCATGGTCGGCGCCACATCCGCCAGCACGCCGCCTTCGCGGACCTTCAGGTCGCGCTTGCCGACATAAATGAACGGTACCGGCTCGGTGGTGTGCGCGGTGTGCGCCTGACCGGTGGATTCATCGGACATTTGTTCTACATTGCCGTGGTCGGCGGTGATCAGCGCTTCGCCACCGACTTTTTCCAGGGCTTCGACGATACGGCCGACGCACTGGTCCAGGCATTCAACGGCTTTTACCGCGGCTTCGAACACGCCACTGTGGCCAACCATGTCGCCGTTGGCGTAATTGACGACGATCACGTCATAACGCTGGTGTTCGATGGCATCGACGATGCGATCGGTCACTTCCGGCGCGCTCATCTCGGGTTGCAAGTCGTAGGTGGCGACTTTTGGCGACGGGATCAGGATGCGTTCTTCGCCCGGAAACGGTTCTTCGCGACCGCCGGAGAAGAAGAAAGTCACGTGGGCGTACTTCTCGGTTTCAGCGATGCGCAGCTGAGTCTTGCCGTTTTTCGCCAGGTAGTCGCCCAGCACGTTTTCCAGGCTGCCGGCGGCGAAGGCTGCTGGTGCGGGAATGCTGGCGGCGTATTGGGTCAGCATCACGAAGCCGGCCAGTTTTGGCTGGCGCGCGCGCTCGAACTCCTTGAAATCGTCTTCAACGAATACCCGGGTCAGCTCGCGGGCGCGGTCGGCGCGGAAGTTCATGAACACCACGGCGTCGCCGTCTTCCACTTTCACCGGCTCACCGATGGAGGTGGCTTTGACGAATTCGTCGCTCTCGCCCCGCTCGTAGGCGGCCTGCAGGCCTTCCTGGGCAGTAGCGGAGTTGAATTCGCCCTGGCCGTCGACAATCAGGTTGTAGGCCTGGGATACGCGGTCCCAGCGATTGTCACGGTCCATGGCGAAATAACGACCGATGAGGCTGGCGATGCGGCCCTTGCCCAATGCCTGGAAAGTCGCGTCCAGCAGTTCGATAGACGATTGCGCGCTTTTCGGTGGGGTATCGCGGCCGTCGAGGAAGGCGTGCAGGTAGATTTTTTCCGCACCGCGTTTGGCGGCCAGTTCAGCCATGGCAACCAGGTGATCCTGGTGGCTGTGCACGCCGCCATCGGACAGCAGGCCCATGAAGTGCACGGCTTTACCGGCGGCAACGGCTTTGTCCACTGCGGCACAGATGGTCGGGTTCTCGAAGAACTCACCGTCGCGGATCGATTTGGTCACGCGAGTGAAGTCCTGATACACCACGCGGCCGGCGCCGAGGTTCATGTGGCCAACTTCGGAGTTGCCCATCTGACCATCCGGCAGGCCGACGTCCATGCCGCTACCCGAGATCAGGCCGTTCGGCACGGTGGCCCACAGGCGGTCGAGCACGGGCTTCCTGGCGGCATAGATGGCATTGCCTTCATGGTTTTCGCTGTGACCGAAGCCGTCGAGAATCATCAGGACCAAAGGTTTAGGCGTGGTAGTCATGGAATCCACTCGTGGCTGAGATAAAAAGGGGTGTTGGAAAAGGGAGTGGCAGTTTAAAGCGAAGTTCCTGCGGCGTCACCGCCGGACGGGGTTTGGCCCACCTTGGTGGCTGTGTATACTGGCCGACATTTTAACGCCCTGGAACCTCCTTCGATGGTTGCTCACCTGATTGAATTTGCCACTAACCACTACATTCTCGTCGGTATTTTCGTCGTACTGGCGGCCCTGCTGTTGGCCTATCAAATGCAAGGCGGCGGCCGTAGCCTGAGCACCGGCGAACTGACCGCACTGGTCAACAAAGACGCTGGCGTGGTGGTCGACATCCGTCCGAGCAAGGATTTCGCTGCGGGTCACATTGTTGGCGCGCTGAACATTCCCCAGGACAAACTGGCCGCCCGCATCGGCGAGCTGGAAAAACACAAGGCCAAGACCATCATTCTGGTCGATGCCCTGGGCCAGACCGCCGGCACTCACGCTCGCGAGCTGATGAAATCCGGCTTCACCGCTGCCAAATTGTCCGGTGGCGTTTCCAGCTGGAAAGCTGACAATCTGCCGCTGGTGAAGTGATATGAGCAACGTCGTCGTCTATTCCAGCGATTACTGCCCTTATTGCTCGCGAGCCAAGTACCTGCTCGAGAACAAAGGCGTGGCCTTCGAAGAGATCAAGGTCGATGGCAAGCCGCAGGTGCGTGCCGCAATGGCTCAGAAAGCCGGACGTACGTCCGTGCCGCAGATCTGGATCGGCAGCACCCACGTTGGCGGTTGTGATGATTTGTTCGCCCTGGAGCGCGCCGGCAAGCTCGATGCGATGCTCAAGGCCTGACTGCCGTATTCAAAACAAGCAAACCTAAAAGACCCATGGATCAAGAAGGATCTGCGATGACTGACCAACAGAACACTGCTGCGAACGAAGAAGAAACTGCACCGCAATTCTCCTTGCAGCGCATTTATGTGCGTGACCTGTCCTTCGAAGCCCCGAAAAGCCCGGCAATCTTCCGCCAGCAGTGGGAGCCGAGCGTCGGTCTGGATCTGAACACCCGTCAAAAGGCTCTGGAAAACGATTTCCATGAAGTCGTGCTGACCCTGTCGGTCACCGTGAAGAACGGTGACGAAGTGGCGTTCATCGCTGAAGTGCAACAGGCCGGGATCTTCCTGATCAAGAACCTGGACGACGCCTCGATGAGCCACACCCTCGGCGCATTCTGCCCGAACATCCTGTTCCCGTACGCTCGCGAAACCCTGGACAGCCTGGTGACCCGTGGTTCGTTCCCGGCGCTGATGCTGGCCCCGGTGAACTTCGACGCGCTGTACGCACAAGAGCTGCATCGCATGCAGGCGGCTGGCGAGACTCCAACCGTTCAATAAGTTGCCTTGCTGAAAATCGCGGGCAAGCCCGCTCCCACAGGTTTTGCACAATCCTGTGGGAGCGGGCTTGCCCGCGATTGTTTCTGTCAGGCGAAAAAGATGCTCAGGTTACTTGAACCCGTTCTGGCGCCACGCTTCGTACACAGCCACCGCCACGGTGTTGGACAGGTTCAGGCTGCGGCAGCCTTCGCGCATCGGCAGGCGCAGGCGTTGTTCGGCGGGCAGGGCGTCCAGTACTTCGGCGGGCAAACCGCGGCTTTCCGGACCGAACAGGAATGCATCGCCCTCGACGAAACTGGCATCGTGGAACGGTCGCGAACCTTTGGTGGTGAACGCGAACAGCCGTGGATGGCCGAGGCTTTCCAGGCAACTGGCCAGGTCCGGGTGACGTTGCAGGGTGGCATACTCGTGATAGTCGAGGCCGGCCCGGCGCAGGCGCTTGTCGTCCATCTCGAAGCCCAGCGGTTCGATCAAATGCAGGTGGCAGCCGCTGTTGGCGCACAGCCTGATAACGTTGCCGGTATTCGGCGGAATTTCCGGTTGGAAGAGGATGACGTGAAACATGCACGGCTCCGAAGGTAAAGATGAGCGGCATTCTACGCCGCAACCCGACCCTCGTTCGAAACTATTCCCGCGTGTGATGGCTTCTCTGGCAATTGTCGGGGTGATGGTCGGGATGATGATCGGTCGCCTGACCACGCCTGACCCCAGCGAATTGCAGCAGATCGAAGTGGTGGATAACGGGCTGGTGGTCTGGTTCAACAATGAACCCAAGACCCATGGCGAGATCGTCGATGGCAGTATCGCGTTGTTGTTCGAAGCCGAAGGCAAGGTGCAAAAGGGTCAGCTCAAGCTCAACGGCAAGGACGTGAACTGGCGAACGCGTTTGAGTGATGGGGGGTTGGTGCTGACGCTGGTGGCGGCCCGGCCCCTGCAGGGTGACTGGGCCGGTAGCGAGGTTGATGACCGCTGGCGGCTGGAGATCCATCTCCGAGAGCAATAAAAGAGGGAATCCCCGGCCTGCCTGTACCAAGGTTCCCGAAACGGGAGGGTTCGCGCATTGCGACGTGAACCCGGTGTAAAGAGGGAATCCCCGGCCTGCCTGTACCAAGGACCCCAAAACGGCGGCTCGTCGCTAGTGCGGTGTGAGCCCGGTGTAAAGAGGGGAATCCCCGGCCTGCCTGTACCAAGGTCCCCGAAACTGGGTAGTGAACTGAATCACTGAATGGACTATTGCAGGGGGCGTGCCAGCTTTTAACAAAATGAAACAGATATCCGTCAGATAGCGCCGAAAGCCCCGTATTTCGGGGCTTTCGTGTTTTTTCGATAGGGGTTCGATTGCGAAAACAGGCGGGATTTCAGATCAGTTGCCGTGCGCGATTGCGGGTCACGGTGCATTGCGGCGGTGCACACTCGTCCTAAAAGCATCGCGGGCAAGCCTGCTCCGACAGGATCTGCGCAAACCCTGCGGGAGCGGGCTTGCCCGCGATTGGATCTGACGATCAGCGAAGAGCTAAAGGCTGTTTAGCCCTCATCCCCCTCATCATCATCCCCGCCATCGACCTTCATCCCCAGCTCCTTGATCTTGCGAGTCAGGGTATTGCGACCCCAGCCCAACAAAACGGCGGCATCGCGACGACGGCCGGCGGTGTGCTTGAGGGCGGTCTCGATCATGATCCGTTCGAACGCCGGCACCGCGCTGTCAAGCAGGCTCGACTGGCCACGTGCCAGCGCCTGATCAGCCCATTGGCGCAACGCCTGCTCCCAATTGGTCACCGGTGCCGAATCCTGAGGCAGGCTCAGCAGTTCCGGCGGCAAGTCGCCGATGTGCACTTCGCGGCCGGAAGCCATGACGGTGATCCAGCGGCAAGTGTTCTCCAGCTGACGCACGTTGCCCGGCCATGGCAGGTTTTTCAGGTATTCCTCGGTTTCGTTTTTCAGCAACTTCGGCTCGACGGCCAGCTCCTGCGCGGCACGGCTGAGGAAGTGCTTGGCCAGGGTCGGGATGTCTTCTCGACGATCCGACAGGCGTGGAATGTGAATGCGGATCACATTGAGGCGGTGGAACAAGTCCTCACGGAATTTCCCGGCGTGCACCAGGGTTTCCAGATTCTGGTGTGTTGCGGCGATGATTCGCACATCGACCTTCACCGGCACGTGGCCACCGACGCGATAGAACTCGCCATCGGCCAATACCCGCAGGAGACGGGTCTGGGTGTCCGCCGGCATATCACCGATCTCGTCGAGGAACAGCGTGCCGCCGTCCGCTTGCTCGAAGCGTCCGCGCCGCAGGTTGGCCGCGCCGGTGAAGGCGCCTTTCTCGTGGCCGAACAGCTCGGATTCCATCAGGTCTTTGGGGATCGCCGCCATGTTCAGCGCAATGAACGGCGACGCCGCGCGCGGGCTGTGCCGATGCAGGGCGTGGGCCACCAGTTCTTTACCGGTACCCGATTCGCCATTGATCAGCACGGTGATGTTGGAGTGGCTCAAGCGCCCGATGGCGCGAAACACTTCCTGCATCGCCGGCGCTTCGCCAATGATTTCCGGGGTGCGGGTCAGGGTCGGGGCGACTTCGAAACCTTGCTGTTCCTGGGCGTGCTGGTTGGCGCGCTTGACCAGGGACACCGCCTCGTCGACATCGAACGGCTTGGGCAGGTATTCGAATGCACCGCCCTGATAAGACGCGACAGCGCTGTCCAGATCGGAATGCGCCGTCATGATGATCACTGGCAGCCGTGGGTGCTGTTCGCGAATCCGTGCCAGAAGGTCCAGGCCACTGGCGCCCGGCATGCGGATGTCGGAGATGATCACATCCGGCTGCTGGCGAGCCAGGCGGCTCATCACGCCATCGGCGCTGTCGAAGCTTTGCGTGGTCATGCCTTCTTGCTGCAAGGCTTTTTCCAGGACCCAACGGATAGAACGGTCGTCATCGACGATCCACACGGTTTCACTACGGCTCATGTCGATGTGGCTCCTTGTTCCAGTGGCAGAAAGATCGAGAAAGTGGTGTGGCCTGGGTGGCTGTCACACTCGATCAGGCCCTGGTGCTGGCTGATGATGTTCTGGGTAATGGCCAGGCCCAGCCCGGTACCGTCCGGACGGCCGCTGACCATGGGAAAGAAAATGGTTTCCTGTAGTTCCGCAGGAATGCCCGGACCGTTGTCGATGATTTCGATCTTGGTCACCAGGCGATGGCGTACATGGCCGATGGTGAATTGGCGCATGGCGCGGGTGCGCAGGGTGATGCGGCCCAGGCGCAGCTCGTTCTGGCTGCTGATGGCTTGCATCGCATTGCGCACGATGTTCAGCACGGCCTGAATCATTTGTTCGCGGTCGATCAGGACGTCTGGAATGCTTGGGTCGTAGTCGCGCACCAAAGTGATGCAGCCCTGGCTTTCGGCTTCGACCAGATGGCAGACACGTTCCAGCACTTCATGGACGTTGCACATGGCCAGCGACGGCAGCTTGTTGGAGCCGAGCATGCGGTCCACGAGGTTACGCAGGCGGTCGGCTTCTTCAATGATCACGTTGGTGTAGTCGCGCAGGCTTTCTTCCGGCAGTTCGCGAGCCAGCAATTGAGCGGCACCGCGAATTCCGCCCAGCGGATTCTTGATTTCGTGTGCGAGGCCACGCACCAGCATTTTGCTGGTTTCCTGTTTCGACAGCTGCGCTTCTTCCTTGGTGATCCGCAGCAAGCGATCACGGGGATGGACTTCGAGCAGCAGCAAGGTATCGCCATTGCTCAGGATCGGCGTGACCGCGTAATCGACCGTCAGGGTCTGGCCGGTGAGGGCGGTGAGCATCGCTTCGCGCTTGGTGAACGGATGCGCCTGCTGCACCGCCTGGCGCAAGGAGTTCAGGGCCTCGGTGGACTCGGTGAACAGCTCGCTGATGAACTGCCCATGGCTGCGCTGGCCGCTGATGGCCAGGAGCATTTCCGCGGCCGGGTTCATGTACTCGAGACGCAATTCGGCATCGAGCAGGATGGTCGCGGTGGTCAGGTTGTCGAGTAGCAAGCGGTGTAGTGCGTCACTGATGGTCATTCAGGACCTCTTTTGGCGCATGAATAAAAAGCTGATGCGAGGAAACTGCAAAAACCAAACCAAGGCTCCGAAAAGAAGCGCCGAACCCCTGAAACAGGCGTTTGACGCTCGATTGCGTGGCGTTCTGCCAGCTTTCGCGGGTACTTTCGAACCAAAATGGGTTGGATTTCAACGTTAGTGCAACCATTCGCACCAATATAGTGCGCAAACCTGAACGAGGTTAAAAAGCTTAAGGGGGCGCTTCTCGGTGACGTCTAGTCCGCTGAAGACCCGATAACGGGAGCGTGAGCCGGCAAGCGATCAGCATCAGGCCTTCAACGCTTGTGCACCCGTTGCACAGTGAATGTCACGGTCGGGCTTTGCTGCACGACCTCATCGCCGTCGATCACTTGTACGACGAGACGGTGCTGGCCGCGATCAATGTTCACCAGCTGCAGGACCGGTACGTTGCCTGGTTGGCCGTACGGTTGATCGTCCAGCCATAGTCTGAGCTGATGCGCTCCCTGCAGGCGTGGCTTGATCAGCACGTTGACGGTGAAGGTGCCGTCGTTGGCGCGCAGGGCTTCGGTGGTGGGAAGGCCGGTGATTTTCAGTGCTTCATAAGTGGTGCGAGGTTGTTCGGGGTTGCTGGCTTTGGCAGGCGGTTGTGGTTCTCCCGACAGCTGGCTTTCGGCACGGTTGAGCGGTGGCAGCTCGATCGGATGAGCTTCAACGCCATCAGGTGGTTGGTTGCTGTATCCGGTGTTGCCATCGGCATCGACGTATCTGTAAATCTGAGCCATCACGGGGAAAGCCAACGACAGCAGCAAAAGCATGAAAAACGGCCGCATTCGGACTCCCGGTGGACAGCGAGGATTACTCCGACAATGGAATACCTTGGCTGCCAGCATAGAACACAATAAGTTCTACCGGCTTGTCACCGGTTATTCCACGATGCGTGATGTTGACCATTTCAGCCAGCGCGTCGCCCTGTTTGAAGTGCTGGATCTGGCCATTGTCCTTGCTCTCGATCGTCAATTCGCCTGCGAGAATGTAAGCCGTATTGGGGATCGGATGGGTATGCCAGTCGAGTGCAGTGTTGGCCGGTATCTTGAGTTTGAGCAATGACAGTTCAGGCGCGGAATCGGGGTAGCGAATGTAAGGCGTGTTGTCCCAGGAGGTGCTGGTTTGCAGCAGGATTTTACGTTCGACACCGGCCGGAGTTGATGCGGGGCTGCAGCCCTGCAACGCTATGGTCAACGTGGCGATCAGGGGTGTGAACAGGCAGGTCTTCATTCTTCCATCCATTGAGTTCAAGCAAGTCGATACAGGCTACGAGCAACTCGAATGGATTGATGCCGGACGATGCTGTGAATGTCCGAGGAGAATGAGAAATCAGTTGTCGGAAACTGCCCACAAAAAAGGCCTTCCGAAGAAGGCCTCTTTTTGCCACGCCGCTTGCGCAGGCGCTACCGGATTAGCAGCTGTAGTACAGCTCGTATTCCAGTGGGTGTACGAAGGTACGAACCTTGATTTCTTCTTCGCTTTTCAGGGCGATGTAAGCGTCGATGAAGTCGTCGCTGAAAACGCCGCCTTTGGTCAGGAACGCACGACCTTTGTCCAGCTCTTCCAGGGCTTCTTTCAGGCTGCCGCAAACTTGTGGGATCTCTTTCGCCTCTTCAGGCGGCAGGTCGTACAGGTTTTTGTCAGCTGCATCGCCAGGGTGGATCTTGTTCTGGATGCCGTCCAGGCCAGCCATCAGCAGTGCGGCGAAAGCCAGGTACGGGTTGGCAGCCGGATCCGGGAAGCGCGCTTCGATACGGCGGGCTTTCGGGCTCGACACGTAAGGAATACGGATCGAAGCGGAACGGTTGCGAGCCGAGTAGGCCAGCATTACTGGAGCTTCGAAACCTGGCACCAGACGCTTGTAGGAGTTGGTGGCCGGGTTGGTGAAGCCGTTCAGGGCCTTACCGTGCTTGATGATGCCGCCGATGAAGTACAGGGCGGTATCGGACAGGCCGGCATAGCCTTCGCCTGCGAAGGTGTTCTTGCCATCTTTCCAGATGGACATGTGTACGTGCATACCCGAGCCATTGTCGCCGTACAGAGGCTTAGGCATGAAGGTAGCGGTACGGCCGTAGGCATCGGCAACGTTGTGCACGACGTACTTCAGGGTTTGGGTTTCGTCGGCTTTCTTCACCAGGGTGTTGAACTTGACGCCGATTTCGTTCTGGCCGGCAGTTGCCACTTCGTGGTGGTGAACTTCGACGGTCAGGCCCATTTCTTCCAGTGCGTTGCACATGGAGGTACGGATTTCGTGGTCGTGGTCGAACGGTGGAACCGGGAAGTAGCCGCCTTTGACGCCTGGACGGTGGCCCTTGTTGCCGCCTTCGATGTCCTGGTCGGACATCCAGGAACCTTGTTCGGAGTAGATCTTGAACATCGAGCCGGAGATGTCGGACTTGAACTTGCACCTGGTCGAAGATGAAGAACTCTGGCTCCGGACCGGCGAATACGGTGTCACCGATACCGGTGGCTTTCAGGTGCTCTTCGGCGCGCTTGGCGATCGCACGTGGGTCGCGATCGTAGCCTTGCATGCTCGAAGGTTCGATGATGTCGCAGACCAGGATCAGGGTCGGCTCTTCGGTGAACGGGTCGAGAACGGCGGTGGAATCGTCCGGCATCAGGATCATGTCGGAGGCTTCGATGCCTTTCCAGCCAGAGATGGAAGGAACCGTCGAACATCTTGCCGACTTCGAAGAAGTCTTCATCCAGCGCGTCGCGAGCCGGCATGGTCACGTGGTGCTGAGTGCCTTTGGTGTCCGTGAAGCGCAGATCAATCCACTTGACGTCATGATCTTTGATGAGTTGAACCGACTTCGACATAGTGTCCTCCGGGTGGCTTAGGGCTGGTAGTGGATGCCCTTAAATGTTTGTGATGCCGGCGCGAATACTCTGCCAAGGCAACCTGCCTCACAAGGGAGCAAATTGCATGCCAGTGCCCCAGCATGGGTTTTTCGCCCCAATTTCACGCTTATAGAGGCGCAGGGCCTATAAAAGCTTGAATTCACGCCCCTTAATGTGGCGTCGAAGACGCAAAGTGACCTGTTTTGGTGCGCGCAAAACCTTCTGCACATTAACTGGTTAAACCTTGAGCAATTTCCGCTATAATCCGCGCCCCCCTTTTTCGGCTGGCCCAGCGCGCGCTGTTTTCATGAAACTAATCGTAAAAGTCTTTCCCGAGATCACCATCAAGAGCCGCCCGGTACGGATGCGTTTCATCCGCCAATTGGCCAAGAACATCCGTGCCGTGCTCCGCGATCTGGACCCGGCTGTGGTGGTGAACGGTGTGTGGGACAACCTCGAGCTGGAAACCCGTGTCAGCGACCCCAGGGTCCTGAAGGAGATGGGTGAGCGCCTGAGCTGCATGCCGGGCATCGCGCACTTCCTGCAGATTGACGAGTACCCGCTGGGTGATTTCGACGACATCGTCGAAAAGTGCAAGCAGCACTACGGTGATGCACTGGCCGGGAAGATCTTCTCGGTGCGTTGCAAGCGCGCCGGCAAGCACCCGTTCAGCTCGATCGACATCGAAAAATATGTCGGCAGCCAGTTGCGCCGTCAGTGCGGTGCCGCCGGGATCGACCTGAAAAAGCCGGAAATCGAAGTCCGCATCGAAGTTCGCGACCAACGGTTGTTCGTGATCCACAGCCAGCACAATGGCATCGGCGGTTATCCGCTGGGCGCACTGGAGCAGACGCTGGTACTGATGTCCGGCGGTTTCGACTCCACGGTCGCTGCCTACCAGATCATGCGCCGTGGCCTGATGGCCCATTTCTGCTTCTTCAACCTTGGCGGCAGGGCCCATGAACTGGGCGTTATGGAAGTCGCGCATTTCATCTGGAAGAAGTACGGCAGCTCCCAACGCGTGTTATTTGTCAGTGTGCCGTTCGAGGAAGTGCTCGGAGAAATTCTCGGCAAAGTCGATAACAGTCATATGGGCGTAGTATTGAAGCGTATGATGTTGCGCGCTGCGTCCCGAATCGCCGATCGCCTGCACATTGATGCGCTGGTCACCGGTGAGGCGATTTCCCAGGTTTCGAGCCAGACACTGCCGAACCTGTCCGTGATCGACTGCGTGACCGACAAGCTGGTGCTGCGTCCGCTGATCGCCAGCCACAAGCAGGACATCATCGACCTGGCCAACGAAATCGGCACCGCCGACTTCGCCCGGCACATGCCGGAGTACTGCGGGGTCATTTCGGTGAACCCCAAGACGGCGGCCAAGCGTCATCGCGTGGAGCACGAAGAGAAAGAATTCGACATGGCGGTGCTTGAGCGTGCGCTCGAGAACGCCAAGCTGGTGCCGATCGATCGCGTGATCGATGAATTGGGCCAGGACATACAGATTGAAGAAGTCAGCGAAGCGCTGGCCGGTCAGATCGTGATCGACATCCGCCACCCGGATGCGGCCGAGGATGACCCGCTGGAACTCGCTGGTATCGAGGTACAAACGATGCCGTTTTATGCTCTGAACGCTCGTTTCAAGGAACTGGACCCTACTCGCCAGTACCTGCTTGTATTGCGACAAAGGCGTGATGAGTCGCCTGCATGCCCACCATTTGCTCAGTGAGGGGCATGCCAATGTGCGCGTTTATCGACCGAGCTAAGTGCCCGGGGCTGTTTGCCTGTGGCTTGCGTCACCGGCCCCCCGACGCCGCCGTCAAGCTGTAACGGCTTTCACGGACGCTACTGTTAATCGCTGCCACGACCTGTCAGCACACCGAATCCTCTGATCGAGATACACAAGTGATCGAAAATCTACGCAACATCGCCATCATCGCCCACGTTGACCATGGTAAAACCACCCTGGTAGACAAACTCCTGCGTCAATCCGGCACCCTGGAGCGCAACGAGCTCAACGACGAGCGCGTGATGGACTCCAACGACCAGGAAAAAGAGCGCGGTATTACCATTCTGGCGAAAAACACCGCCATCAACTGGAACGGCTACCACATCAACATCGTGGACACCCCGGGCCACGCCGACTTCGGCGGCGAAGTTGAACGCGTAATGTCGATGGTCGACTCCGTTCTGCTGCTGGTTGACGCTCAAGACGGCCCTATGCCGCAAACCCGTTTCGTGACCAAGAAGGCTTTCGAAGCCGGCCTGCGTCCAATCGTGTGCATCAACAAGGTTGACCGTCCAGGCGCGCGTCCGGACTGGGTTCTGGACCAGATCTTCGACCTGTTCGACAACCTGGGTGCCACCGAAGAACAGCTGGACTTCAAAGTCGTCTACGCCTCGGCCCTGAACGGTATTGCCGGTCTGGACCACAACGAAATGGCCGACGACATGACCCCGCTGTACCAGTCGATCGTCGACAACGTACCTGCGCCGGCCGTTGACCGTGACGGTCCGTTCCAGATGCAGATCTCCGCACTGGACTACAACAGCTTCCTGGGTGTTATCGGTGTTGGCCGTATCGCTCGTGGTCGCGTCAAGCCGAACACTCCGGTTGTGGCTATCAGCGCCGACGGCAAGAAGCGTAACGGTCGTATCCTGAAGCTGATGGGTCACCACGGTCTGCACCGTGTCGACGTTGAAGAAGCAGCTGCTGGCGACATCGTGTGCATCAGCGGTATGGACGAGCTGTTCATCTCCGACACCCTGTGCCAGCTCGACACCGTCGAAGCGATGAAGCCGCTGACCGTTGACGAGCCAACCGTTTCCATGACCTTCCAGGTAAACGACTCGCCATTCTGCGGTAAAGAAGGCAAGTTCGTGACTTCCCGTAACATCAAGGAACGTCTGGACAAAGAGCTGCTGTACAACGTTGCACTGCGCGTTGAAGAAGGCGACTCGGCTGACAAGTTCAAGGTGTCCGGCCGTGGTGAGCTGCACCTCTCGGTACTGATCGAAACCATGCGTCGCGAAGGCTTCGAAATGGCTGTAGGTCGTCCGGAAGTGATCATCCGTCTGGTTGACGGCGTGAAGCACGAACCGTACGAAAACGTGACCATCGACCTGCCGGAAGAATCCCAGGGCAAGGTGATGGAAGAGATGGGCCTGCGTAAGGGCGACCTGACCAACATGGTGCCGGATGGCAAGGGCCGTGTACGTCTGGAATACAACATCCCTGCTCGTGGTCTGATCGGTTTCCGTAACCAGTTCCTGACCCTGACCAACGGTGCTGGCATCCTGACTTCGATCTTCGACCGTTACGACGTGATGAAGTCCGGCGACATGTCCGGCCGTCAGAACGGCGTTCTGGTATCGGTTGAAACCGGCAAGGCGCTGACCTACTCCCTGGAAACCCTGCAGGCGCGTGGCAAGCTGTTCGTTGAACACGGTCAGGAAATCTACAACGGTCAGATCGTTGGTCTGAACAGCCGTGACAACGACCTGGGCGTTAACCCTACCAAGGGCAAGAAGCTCGACAACATGCGTGCTTCGGGTAAAGACGAAACCATCGCTCTGGTTCCACCTGTTCGCTTCACCCTGGAACAGGCTCTGGAATTCATCCAGGACGACGAGCTGTGTGAAGTGACGCCTAAGTCCATCCGTCTTCGCAAGAAGATCCTGGACGAAAGCGAGCGTACCCGCGCTGCCAAGAAAGCCAAGGCGTAACATTTAGCCTGGCTCAACAAAAACGCCCCCGGTCGAAAGGCCGGGGGCGTTTTTGTTTGTCTGCGGTTTGTCTGGAGCTTGTGCGGTGTTGGTGCCGCTCACTTCGCTGGCAAGCCGACAACAATCATTGTGGGAGATTCTATGTTTGGGGGGAACCCCCAAACATAGAATTTGGTTGGTACTCACTTTGGTTTTTCATCAAGGCAAACACCACTCTGGCCAGTTTGCGAGCCAGAATCACCAAGGCCTGGGTTCCCTTGAGGCCTCGGTCCAGGTAACGCTGATAGAACGGTCTCCAGGCTGGCGAGCGGCTGGCAGCCATTGCACTGTTGTGAAATAAACGCCGGAACTCCGAATCGCCCCGTTTGGACAAATAGCGTTTCTGATCTTTCTTGCCTGATTGTCTCACTCGCGGATCCATTCCCAGGAAGGCGATGAAGCCATCACTGTCGGAAAACTCTCCGCGCATGAACGCTGTTACCGCAGCGGTGGCCGTCAGGACGCCTATGCCTTCAACGGCTTGGCAGCGTTTTACCTGAGCGTCCATACCCGCTTTGCTAACGATGTCTTTCAGCGCCTTCTGAATGCCTTTTTCAATCTGCTCTACACAGCGCAGGTATTCACCCAGCGCCTCTTCGAGCAAAGGTTCGTCCCTCCAACTTTGCTTGATTGCCACCCGATGTCGAACAAGCTCAGCCCGGCGTCGCAGCAAGCTTTTGAGCTGCGTGTAAGCTTTGGGAGGCGGACTCCAGACCCTGAGCTTGTCGGACTCCTTGCCCAAATAACGCGCCAGCAAGACCGCATCCAGAGCATCTGTCTTTGCCCGGACACCTATCCCATCGCGGTATTTATTAAGGCGGCTGCCATCAATGACGTAAACGTCATGACCCATTTCATGAGCCATTTCCGTCGTGTCGAGGTGATAGGTGTTGGTCGCTTCAAGCGCCAGTGCACAGTTGTCTGGCAATAACTTAAGCCACTTTTTCAGTGCTGATCGTTCATTGGCGACGACCAAAGTGCTCTCTTCGTCGCACCGATAGACAACGATCGCGTCCTTCGCGACATCCACACCAACGACCACTTGCGAATCAAGGATTGTCATGGCCCACCCTCCGAGCTAGGGTTTAGAAACTTGTCGGGGTTCACCGTTGCGCTGGCTTGTCGCTATCGTCGGTCCGAGCCGATGCATTCCTTATCGGCGCATTAGGTGAAGGGGGGGGACGATGTCTCCCACAGTCTGTACTGGTCAGAGTCAGAAGCAAGGCTTTAGTCCCACCCACCCCTTCAAGTCTAAACATACAAGCTGGCTTGCCAGCGAAGGCGGCCGATCAGCCACCGCCAATGTCAGGCGGAATCAGAACCGCTCGATATTCCGCGAATTCCGCTCGCGCTCCACTTCCTTGGGCTTGTACGCGCAATACCCGGGCCGCGGGCCGATTTTCGGGTGATTACGGCAGGTGTCCGGTCGCTTTTCATAAATAGTGCACAGACGGCTCTTACGATCCAGGTACAGGCAATCGTTGTTGCTCATGCGCTGAAGGGTGAAAATCTCGGACTTCTGGTTGTAGCGCTCGACGATCCCTTCCTTCTGCAGGCGCTTGGCGATGTTCTTCGGCGGGTCGCCGCGCTCGAACTCGTCGACGATGCCGATACGGATCAGATCCTTGATCTTGACCTCGACAGGCAGCGTGCAGCAGCTGGATATGCAGGAACCGCACATCGGAGCAGAGTACTTGGCCCAGGTATCGAGTCGGTCGATCTCCGCGGCGGCGATCAGGTTCGGCTTCATCATTGGTTGTTACCAGCATGCATCAGGGCGCGCGATCATACCGGGACTGGTGGATTTTTGAACAACCTTTCGCCAGATTTTTTGCGCTGGGTGGCCGATTGGCCATAAATTCGGCACGGCCCCTGCATTGATTCCAGTACACGACGACGTATTAACGACTCAAGTAGCACTAACAGGAAAAACTGGCGAACCAGAGCCTCTACCGCCTGTCAGACCGTCTAGGCTCAGACAACCCAACGCTCGCTCGAGGTCTTATTGATGACTCAAGAACCACTTGTTCGCGAAGCAGAGGTGGCCGCATTCCGCGACGCCGTCTTGACCAAACTCACCTACGCGGTGGGCAAAGACCCGGATCACGCTTTCGACCACGACTGGTTCGAAGCCATTGCGCTGGCGGCGCGTGATCACATGGTCGAGCACTGGATGGACCATACGCGTCAGATCTACCGCAAGGGTCAGAAGCGCGTTTACTATCTGTCCCTGGAATTCCTCATCGGCCGCTTGCTCTACGACAGCCTGAGCAACCTCGGTTTGCTGGACGTGGCGCGTGAAGCGCTGACCGAGCTGGGCGTGGACCTGGAACGCATCCGCTTGCTGGAGCCCGACGCGGCGCTCGGCAATGGCGGCCTCGGACGTTTGGCGGCGTGCTTCATGGAAAGTATGTCGACCCTGGGCATCGCCGGTCATGGCTATGGCATTCGGTACGAACATGGCTTGTTCCGTCAGGCCATTGTCGACGGCTGGCAGCAGGAACAGACCGAACACTGGCTGGATTTCGGCAACCCCTGGGAGTTCGAGCGGCCGGAAGTGGTGTATCCGATAGGCTTCGGCGGCAGCGTCGAGACGGTCACCGATGAAAGCGGCAAGTCCAGGCAAGTCTGGCACCCGGCGGAAACCGTGCGGGCCATTGCCTACGACACGCCGGTGGTCGGCTGGCGCGGGGCGAGCGTGAACACGCTGCGACTGTGGCGTGCGCGGGCCATGGAAGATCTGCACCTGGAGCGTTTCAACGCCGGTGACCACCTGGGTGCAGTCGCCGAAGTGGCCCGGGCCGAAAGTATCTCCCGCGTGCTCTACCCGGCGGACAGCACCGAAGCGGGCCAGGAACTGCGCCTGCGCCAGGAATACTTCTTCGTCGCCGCGTCCCTGCAGGATTTGCTGCGCCGCCATCGCAACATGCACACCTCGGTGCTGACCCTGGGCGATCACGCGGCGATCCAGCTCAATGACACCCACCCGTCGATTGCCGTGGCCGAGCTGATGCGTCAATTGGTCGACGTCTACGACGTGGCGTGGGACGCCGCCTGGCAGGTCACGGTCGACACGCTTTCCTACACCAACCACACACTGCTGCCCGAAGCGCTGGAAACCTGGCCGGTCGGCTTGATGGAACGCATGCTGCCGCGGCACATGCAGATCATTTACCTGATCAATGCCCAACACATCGATTCGTTGCGCGCCAAAGGCATTCACGACTTCGACGTGTTGCGTGCGGTATCGCTGATCGAAGAAGACAACGGCCGCCGCGTGCGCATGGGTAACCTGGCGTTCCTCGGTTCCCACAGCGTCAATGGCGTGTCCGGGCTGCACACGCAACTGATGCGCAAAACCGTGTTCTCCGAACTGCACAAGCTCTACCCGGACCGGATCAACAACAAGACCAACGGCATCACCTTCCGCCGCTGGCTCTATCAGGCCAACTCCGAACTGACGTCGATGCTGGTCGATGCCCTTGGCCCGGAGCTGCTGGACAACCCTGAAGATCGCTTGCTCGGTCTGGAGTCGTTCGCCGACAAGACCGCGTTCCGCAAGGCGTTTGCCGAGCAACGCCTGCACAGCAAAAAAGCCCTGGCCTACATCATTCACGAACGGCTGGGGGTGGCGGTCAACCCGGCGGCCATGTTCGACGTGCAGGTCAAACGTATCCACGAATACAAGCGGCAACTGCTCAACCTGATGCACACCGTGGCGCTCTACCAGGCGATTCGCGCCGAGCCGGAGGTCGATTGGGTGCCGCGGGTGAAAATCTTTGCCGGCAAGGCGGCGGCGAGTTATCACCAGGCCAAGCTGATCATCAAGCTGACCAACGACATCGCCCGGGTGGTGAACAACGACCCGACCGTGCGCGGGTTACTGAAAGTGGTGTTCCTGCCCAATTACAACGTCAGCCTGGCGGAGAGCATTATTCCGGCGGCGGATTTGTCCGAGCAGATCTCCACCGCCGGCTTCGAAGCCTCGGGCACCAGTAACATGAAATTCGGCCTGAATGGCGCATTGACCATCGGTACGCTGGACGGCGCCAACGTGGAGATGTGCGAACGCATCGGTGCCGAACACATGTTTATCTTTGGCCTCAGTGCCCAGCAGGTCGAAGCGCGCAAGCAGAACCACGAGTTCAGCGCAGTGCCGGACATCGCCGCCTCCCATCGGCTCAGCGACGTGCTGCAAGCCATTCGTGGCGGGGTGTTCTCGCCGGATGATCCGTCCCGTTACACCGGACTGATCGATTCGCTCGTGGATTACGACCGCTTCCTGGTCTGCGCCGATTTCGACTCCTACTGGAATGCGCAAATGCGTGTCGAAGCCCATTGGCATGACTCGAACGAGTGGTGGCGCTCCGCAGTGCTGAACACGGCGAGGATGGGCTGGTTTTCGTCCGACCGGACCATTCGTGAGTACGCGACGGATATCTGGAAAGCACTGGAGTAACTGTTCGTCCGGCTCGATATACTGGCGCTTCGGAAAAGATCGCAGCCTTCGGCGGCTCCTGCAGATGAATACATCGTCCTGTAGGCGCCGCCGAAGGCTGCGATTTTTTGGGGCTGGCCAGTAGGCTAGTCTTTCAGGGATCGGGCTCAAGGATATGGACCATGCAATGGATGTTCATGCTGATCGGACTGGTGCTCGGCTGGCTACTCGATGAGTCATTCAGCGAGGCGCTGCTGGGCGCATTGCTCGGACTGGGTATCGGCCAGGCCATTCGCGTCGCTCATCTGAGCTCCGAGGCGCAAGAGCACAAGCGCCTGCTGGAACAGGCACGGACGGCCCTGCAGGCAGTCGAACAACGGTTGGCGGTGCTGGAGGTGTCTGGTGTCAAAACGCCCGAAGCCAGCCAGACGATGGCCAGTGAACCCGTTATTGCCCCTGAGACCCTGCTGGATCAGAGTCCTGCCGCCACCCCGGAGCTGATCTGGGAACTCCCGCCTGAACTCGAACCGATCCCTGCTGCGGCCAGTGAAATCGGCCATGCGCAACCCTTGGATGCCTGGAAGCCCGAAACGCTTGCACGTGAACCACGGCAGCCCGTCACCCCGCGTGGCCCGAACTTCATCGACAGCGCTATTGCCCGCGCCCGCGCGTGGCTGTTGGGCGGCAACACTGTGTTGCGGGTCGGGGTGGTGTTGTTGTTCCTTGGCCTGGCCTTTTTGCTGCGTTACGCCACCGAAGGGGTGGTGGTGCCGATCGAGCTGCGCTACGCCGGGGTTGCGGCGGCGGCACTGGGACTGCTCGGGCTGGGTTGGTGGCTGAGAAAGCGCAACACCGGTTACGCCTTGATCGTGCAGGGTGCCGGGGTCGCGGTGTTGTACCTGACGGTGTTTGCCGCGATGCGCCTGCACCCATTGCTCGATCCCTCGGCAGCGTTTGGCATTCTGGTGGCAATCACCGTGTTCTCGGCCATTCTCGCCATCACCCAGGATGCTCTCGGGCTGGCTGCCGTTGCGGCGCTGGGCGGGTTCGCCGCGCCGATCCTGGCCTCCACCGGCACCGGTAGTCATGTCGCGCTGTTCAGCTACTTCGCCCTGCTCAATGCCGGCATTTTCGCCATCGCCTGGTTCAAGGCCTGGCGCCTGCTGAACGTCATTGGCTTTGTCGGCACCTTCGGCATCGGTTTCGCCTGGGGCCTGCGTTCCTACACGCCGGAACTGCTGTGGAGCACCGAGCCGTTCTTGATCCTGTTTTTCCTCATGTACCTGGCCATCGGGCTGCTGTTCGCCCGACGCAAACTGCTGGAAATGAACGATGCGCCGCAGAATGGCGATCGCGATGCGCTGTTGCAGTGGTCGTCGCGCAAGGGTGACTACGTTGACGGCACCTTGCTGTTCGGCCCGCCGCTGGTGGGTTTTGGTTTGCAGTTCGCGCTGGTGCAGCATCTGGAGTTCGCCGCCGCTTACAGCGCCTTGGCGCTGGGCATCCTCTACATGGGTTTGGCGCGTCTGCTGATGGGCGGACGCGCCATGTTGCTGGGAGAAACCTGCCTGGCCCTGGGGGTGATCTTTACCAGCCTGGCGATTCCATTGGGGCTGGATGCGCGCTGGACGACCGCCGCATGGGCCGTGGAAGGCGCGGGGATTTTCTGGCTTGGCTTGCGTCAGCAACGGCCGCTGGCCCGGGCCTTTGCCCTGTTGCTGCAACTGGGGGCGGCGCTGGCTTTCCTCAGCGAGTTGCGTGGCGGCGAGCGCAGTCTACTTGACGGCGCACCGTTGGGCGCACTGCTGCTGGGCGTGGCGTTGCTGTTCAGTTTCAATCAATTGCGCAAAGCCATGCCGGCGCAAACCAGGGCTTGGGAACGCCAGGGCATGCCCGTGCTGGGCTGCCTTGGGCTGGCGTTTCTCTATCTGCTGGCACCGCTGTTTTTCTTTGCCCATGGCACCCTAATCAGTTGGGCCCTGGCCGGGTTGCTGACGTTGTTGGTCGGCCTGCATGTGTCATCGCGGACAATGCTGTTCACTGCACTGGCCGTGCAATTGTTGGCGGGTGCGATGTTTCTCACCGCGTGGCCGTTGACCACTGAAACGCTGCGACCCCTGGCCCATGGTGGATTCTGGGCGCCATTGTTGCTGGGGGTGGCGGCGTTGGTCGGGGCCTGGCGCATGCAAGTGGGCAATTCTGCCATGGCGCCTGATGGGCTGATCCGGCAGCGATTGTCTCCAGCGTGGCTGGCGTGGGGCGCGGCCTGGTGGGCGCTGGCGTGGGTCAGTGAAGTGCTGCGCTTTGCACCGATGAATCTGCAAGCGACCTTGCTGCTGGCTGTCGCGGCCGTGAGCGTGGCGCTGTGGACTGTGCTGGCGCTGCGCTTGAAATGGCCATCGCTCGGGGTCCTCTGTACCTTGCTGATTCCGGCGGCGGGGCTGGTGTTGCTCGCCGCCTGGCACGCGCGTTATCACCCGGCGGCCAACTTCGGATGGCTGGTGTGGGCGGCGGTGTTCGCCGTGCACTTCATCTCCCTGCGACGTTTGGCGACCCTGCTGCCAGCGCAGGCTGCAAGTGCCGCCCATGTGCTCGGCTGCTGGCTGTTGATCGACGTGCTGGCCCTGGAGCTGCGGTACGGTCTGCTGCTGATGTCCGAGCAGTACAACGCCTGGCGCTGGCTGGGCTGGGCGATGCTGCCGAGCCTGTATCTGGTCTTGATGGCGTCCCCGCGCCCATGGCCGTGGCCGGTGTCGGCTTACCCCCGCGAGTACCGCGTGTACGCTGCCGCGCCGCTGGCCGGGCTGATGCTGGTCTGGTTCTGGCTGGCCAATATCATCAGCGACGGCAGCGCCGAGCCGCTGCCCTATGTGCCGCTGATCAACCCGCTGGAGCTGGGGCTGTTGTTTGCGCTGTTCGGCGTCTACGTCTGGTCGCGCAGCGCGGTGGCGCAACTGGCGATCCACCAGGGTTACGCGACCCTTGTTTCGCAACGGGTCGTCGGGGTTTCGCTGTTTGCGTTCTTCACGGCGTTGGTGATGCGCGCGGCGCACCATTGGGGCGGCGTGCCGTTCGAGCTGGATGCATTGCTCGAATCCATGTTGGTACAGGCCGGGCTGTCGATCGTCTGGACCCTGATGGCCCTGGGCCTGATGATCGGCGGCCATTTGCGCAGTCGCCGCGAAGTCTGGCTGATCGGTGCAGCGCTGATCGGTGTGGTGGTGGCCAAGCTGTTCTTTGTTGAGTTGAGTAACCGCGGCGGGCTGGCGCGGATTGTCTCGTTTATCGGCGTTGGCGTTTTGCTGCTGGTGGTGGGCTATTTCGCTCCGTTGCCACCCAAGCGCGCCGAGCCTGTGGCGGGTCCTGAAAAACCGGTCCCGGAATCCGAAGGAGTGTCGTCTTGAGGCAAAAGTTGAACCTGGGTTGGTTGGGTGCAATGGCGATGGGCGTGGCGATGATGGCTGGCGCCCAGGACAAACCGGCGGATTTCGCGACGCAGGTGCCGTTGTCCGTGAGTGGTAACGGTCCGTGGTATCGCCTTGAGCTGCCCTTGGCTGTGCAACTGAATGCCCGGCAGGCTGACTTGAGCGATGTGCGCGTGTTCAATGCCGCAGGCGATGTGCAGGCCTACGCGCTGGCTCGGGAAACCGCACAAACCGCGCAAGACCGCGTGCTCACCGAGGTGAAATGGTTCCCGCTGTATAACCGGATGGACGCCACCGAACATGCGCCAAGCGTGCGGGTACAGTCGAGCGCCAATGGCACGCTGGTCCAGGTGCAGCCCTCCAGTCAGCTGGAGGCCGGCGAAGAAGAATTGCGTGGCTGGCTGCTCGACGCCAGCGCCATCAAGGCGCCGTTGCAGCGGTTGATCCTCGACTGGACCAGCGAGCGTGACGGTTTTCAGCGATTCAGTATCGAGGCCAGCGACGACTTGCAGCATTGGCAGTCCTGGGGCGAAGGGCAGGTCGCGCGGTTGACGTTTGCGGACGAGCAGGTCGAACAGCATGAAGTTAGCCTGCCGGGACAGCCTGCGCGCTACTTGCGCCTGTTGTGGGATACCCCGCATTCGGCTCCGACCCTCACCTCGGCGCAACTGGAAAGCGCCAGTACCCGCAGCCTGCCGTTGCCGTTGGTCTGGTCGCAAGTGTTGGCCGGAAGCAGCGTTAAGCCTGGCGAATACACCTGGCAATTGCCGATGGGGCTCAATGTCGAGCGGATACAGGTCGAGTTGAGTCAACCCAACAGTCTGGCGCCGGTGACCTTGTCTGGCCGGCGGGACAGCAGCCTGCCGTGGCAGCCGTTGAGCAATGGTTTGCTCTATCGCCTGACCCAGAATGGTCAGGACGTGGTGCAAAACGAATTACAGCTGCCGGGGCAAATCGTGCAGCAATTGAAGCTGACCGTTGATGAGCGCGGCGGAGGTTTGGGCGCAAAAGCGCCTGGCTTGAAATTCGCCGTGCGCGCCACGCAATTGGTGTTCCTGGCCCGTGGGCCCGGTCCTTACACGCTGGCGCTGGGAAATTCGGCGGTGAAGGCAGCGAATCTGCCGTTGGCCACGCTGATTCCGGATTACAGCGCAGCGAAACTGGCGACGCTGGGCAAGGCCTCGGTCGATGGCGCGGCGACCATTGCGCCGGTGGCTTCGTCCGTGCAGGCCACGTCGGGCACTGACTGGAAAAAATTTGGCCTGTGGGCGGTGTTGTTGCTGAGCGTTGTATTCCTGGCGGCGATGGCGTTCAGTCTGCTGCGCAAACCGCCCGCCAACCCCTGAAGTCGGGTGCTTCGCACCCCATCGCGAGCAGGCTCGTTCCCACAAGGAAAACGCGGTACCTGTGGGAGCGGGCTTGCCCGCGATAGCGGTCGATCAGTCGTCAGAAAGGCTGCGATGACCGCTACTTTTCGGCTCACACCCGGACCATTTCCATCTACGCTGAACCCCGCGCATGAACTCTCTTCGGTCGATCACGTCTGATAGGAGGAAATGCGCCCCGACTCGCGTTAAACTGCGCGGGTTTTTAGCCCCCCATTCCTCCGGAGCCTTCCATGTCCCGCGTTACCTTGAGTCGCTATTTGATTGAGCAGACCCGCAGCAACAACACTCCTGCCGATCTGCGCTTCCTGATCGAAGTGGTGGCGCGTGCCTGCAAGGAGATCAGCCACGCCGTTTCCAAAGGCGCCCTGGGTGGCGTACTGGGCAGCATGGGCACCGAAAACGTCCAGGGCGAAGTGCAGAAGAAGCTCGACGTTCTGTCCAACGAGATCCTGCTCGAAGCTAACGAATGGGGCGGTCACCTGGCCGGCATGGCGTCCGAAGAAATGGACAACGCCTACCAGATCCCGGGCAAATACCCGAAAGGCGCCTACCTGCTGGTATTCGACCCGCTGGACGGTTCGTCGAACATCGACATCAACGCGCCGGTCGGTACCATCTTCTCGGTGCTGCGTTGCCCAAGCGAATACCTGAGCCAGAACGAAGCCTTGAATGAAAAGGCCTTCCTGCAGCCGGGCACCCAGCAAGTGGCCGCCGGTTATGCCATCTACGGTCCGCAGACCATGCTGGTCCTGACCCTGGGCGACGGCGTCAAAGGCTTCACCCTGGACCGCGAAATGGGCAGCTTCGTGTTGACCCACGAAGACATCACCATTCCTGAAACCACCCAGGAATTCGCCATCAACATGTCCAACCAGCGCCACTGGGAAGCCCCGGTGCAACGCTACGTCAGCGAGTTGCTGGCAGGCGAAGAAGGTCCGCTGAAAAAGAACTACAACATGCGCTGGGTCGCGGCGATGGTGGCGGACGTGCACCGCATCCTGACCCGTGGCGGTCTGTTCATGTACCCGCGCGACAGCCGCGAGCCATCGAAGCCGGGCAAACTGCGCCTGATGTACGAAGCCAACCCGATGTCGTTCCTGGTGGAACAGGCGGGCGGCGCGTCCACCGACGGCCACCAGCGGATCCTCGACATCAAGCCCGACGGCCTGCACCAGCGTGTTGCGGTGTTCCTCGGCTCGAAAGAAGAAGTTGCACGCGTCACGGCTTACCACAAGGAATAAACCATGAACGCGCCCTGGCAGCCGTTGCTCGAATGGTGGTTCGGTAAAGCCGAATCTTCCAGGGAAGTCGCGGCTGACAAGGGCAAGTTATGGTTCGGCAAGCGTGACAGCCAGGACCTCGAAGCGCGCACGCGTTTCGGGGACCAGGTCGAGCAGGCACTGACCGGCGGTTTGACCGATTGGGCGCAATGCCCCGAAGGTTGGCTGGCGCTGGTGCTGCTACTCGATCAACTCCCGCGAATGATCTTTCGCGACTCGCCCAAGGCTTTTTCCGGTGACATCAGGGCTCAGGCGCTGGTCGCGCAGGGCATTGCTGCGGATTTCGATCGACAGTTAAGACCCATCCAGCGTGTGTTTATCTACCTGGTGTTCGAACACAGCGAGCATCTGGCGGCACAGAACGAAGGTGTTTCGCGCTACATCGATCTGTTGGCGCAGCAACCGGAAGCCGACCGCGCACTGTTTACCGATTACCTGGATTTCGCCGAGCGGCATCAGAAAGTGATTGCACGGTTTGGACGGTTTCCGCATCGCAATGCGGTGTTGGGGCGGGAGTCTACGGCTGAGGAGTTGGCGTTTCTGTCGAAACCGGGGTCACGGTTTTAAACCTTCATTGCGGCTGATGCCTTCATCGCGGGCAAGCCCGCTCCCACAGTGATCTGGTCGGACACAGCATAGGTGTTCGCCGAAGATTCCTGTGGGAGCTGGCTTGCCAGCGATGAGGCCGGTAAGACCGGCTTAGATCCTGAAACTACCCACCAGATGCTTCAACCGCGCCGCCTGCTGCTCAAGATCCGCACAGGCACGCAAGGTTGCCTGCAGGTTCTCCACGCCTTCCTGGTTCAGCGTATTGATCTCGGTGATGTCGACGTTGATCGATTCGACCACTGCGGTCTGTTCTTCGGTGGCCGTGGCGACCGACTGGTTCATGCCGTCGATTTCGCCGATGCGCTGGGTCACGCTGCCCAGGCGCTCACCGGCCTGGTTGGCGATGCCGACACTGCTTTCACTCTGGCGCTGGCTGTCGGTCATGATGGTCACCGCTTCCCGCGCACCGACCTGCAGTTCTTCGATCATTTTCTGCACTTGCTGCGCCGAGTCCTGAGTGCGGTGGGCGAGGTTGCGCACTTCATCGGCCACCACCGCAAACCCGCGTCCGGCTTCACCGGCACGCGCCGCTTCGATGGCGGCGTTCAGTGCCAGCAGGTTGGTCTGCTGGGAAATGCTGGTGATCACTTCCAGAATCTGCCCGATGTTGACGGTGTTGCTGTTGAGTGTCTCGATGTTGCCGCATGAATCGCTGATCTTCGCCGAGAGCTGGTGCATCGCGCTGATGGTTTTGTCCACCACCTGCTGACCGTCTTCGGCCAGGCTACGGGCGTCGCTCGAGTGCTGGGAGGCGAGGGCGGCGTTCTGGGCGATTTCCTGGGCGGCGGCACCGAGCTGGTTGATCGCTGCGGCGACGCTGCTGGTGCGCGAGGCCTGCTGGTCGGAGTTGAACATCGACGAGTTCGAGGCGGCCACCACACGCAGCGCCACTTCGTTGACCTGGCCGGTGGCCGAGGACACTTCGATGATCGAGGTGTGAATGCGCTCCACGAAACGGTTGAATGACAGCCCCAGTGCGCCGAATTCGTCGTGACCGTGAATGGTCAGGCGCTTGGTCAGATCCCCTTCGCCTTCGGCGATGTCGTGCATGGCGCGACCCATGGCCAGCAACGGCTGCATCAGGAAACGGATCAGCATGCCCAGCAACGCGATGATGATCACCACGGCAATCACCATGGCGATAAGCGCCGAAGTGCGGAATTCACTGAGCATCGAGAACGCGGTGTCCTGGTCGAGCACCAGTGCCACATACCAATCCGCCGAAGGCACGCCGTTGACGTGGGTGAACGAGATGAACTGGCTTTTGCCGTCGACCTCGACTTCTTTCAGGCCCGGGCTGATTTTCGGCGCCCCGTTGGGGTAGGCATCGGTCAGGTTCTTGAGCACCAGTTTGCTGTCCGGGTGGATCAGGATCTTGCCGTCGGCACTGACAATGAAGGCATGGCCATGACCGCCGAAGTTCAGCGAGTTGATGATTGCGCTGACGCTGGACAGGTCGATGTCGGCGCCGGCGACGCCGATCATCTGGCCCTGGCGTTGTACCGGGGTCGCGACGGTGATTACCAGTTTTCCCGACGAGGCGGCGATGTAGGGTTCGGTGACGATGGTCTGTTGTGCGCTGTTGGCCGCCTTGTACCAGCCACGGGCGCGCGGGTCGTAGTCCGCCGCACGGTTACCGGCCGGGACCGAGAACATGACGCCGTCGGCACCGCCGAAGTAGCTCAGCTGGAAATTGCCGGTGTAGGCGGGCATGTCGATGATCCGCTTCAGGCTGGCGGGGGCGTTGCCATCGGCGCTGACCTGTTGGGCCATCGATTGCAGCAGCTGCATGCGGCTTTCCAGCCAGGTCTGGATGTTGCTGGTGGTCAGGCTGCCGAGCTCCTGCATTGAGGCTTCGGTGTTGTTATGCAGCGTCTGACGCTGACGATAGTCGTTGAACAGGATGAAACAAGCGAATGCAACGGCCACCACGAGGGCAGCAGCCAACAAAATCTTGTGGCTGAATTTCATGTTTCTGGTCATTAAATGAGCCACCGCGCAAGGACAGATCAACAAAGGAGGCAAACCCTACGGGCGTGGGCTTGCGCTGCCATTTATGTCGACTGGACGGCGCCAAAGATTAGGCGCTTTTTTGTGAAAACCGATGAAATACCCGTCAGGCAAACAACGTGGCTGTTTTTTCGCAAAAAGGCGGACGAGCGGCCCGATAAATAGGCGGTTGGCCAGGGAACCAGAAAGGGGTTTTCTCTTCTAAGGTTCAGCTTGGCAGCAATGCCAATCCCTTCACCCCTGGAGTTACACCATGTCGCTGCGATCCATTGCCCTGCTTTCGTTCTGCGTGTTGCTGGCTGCCTGCAGCAAGGTCAATCAGGAAAACTATTCGAAGCTCTCGGCCGGCATGGCCAAGGCCGATGTAGAAACCTTGCTGGGCAAGCCTGCCGACTGCTCGGGCGCGCTGGGCATGTCCAGTTGCACCTGGGGTGACAAGAACAGCTTTATCAGCGTGCAGTATGCCGGTGACAAAGTGCTGATGTTTTCCGGCCAAGGCCTGAAATAAACCGGGGCTACGCGCCCACGGGAGAAAAACAATGAAGCGGTTATTGATGATGCTTTTTGCCGGCCTGGTATTGGCCGGTTGTGCCACTTCTGGCCAGGATCCGTTGGCGCCCAAGACAGCCGACAGTGTGAACCTCAAGCGTTACCAGGGCACCTGGTACGAGTTGGCGCGTATGCCGATGTATTTCCAGCGCGACTGTGCGCAATCCGAAGCCCACTACACGCTCAATCCGGATGGCAACATGGCGGTGCTGAACCGCTGCCTGACGGCGCAATGGCAATGGGAAGAGGTCAAGGGCACGGCTTATCCGCAGGTGCTGGGCAAGACCGACAAATTGTGGGTCGAGTTCGATACCTGGTTTTCGAGGTTGATTCCGGGTGTTTCGAAGGGCGAGTACTGGGTGTTGTACGTCAGCGACGACTACAAGACCGCGATCGTCGGCGACCCGAGCCGTCGATACCTGTGGCTACTATCGCGCACGCCGACCGTTGACGGTGTGGTGCGTGAAGACCTGCTGAGCAAGGCGCGTCAGCAGGGCTACGACACGACGCGGCTGATCTGGCGAGCGTCGAACGCGCAGATGGCCAAGACCTCGAACTGATTGCACATGACTTTGTGGGAGCGAGCCTGCTCGCGATGGAGCGTCAGACACATCGATGTCGACTGACACACCATCGCGAGCAAGCTCGCTCCCACAGGTTTTTGCGTCAGCCTAAAAGTTCGCGCAGGACTTGGGTGAAGGCGCGGTTGCTGTCTTCCTCACCGGCATGACGCCCGTCGCGCACGACCCACTGGCCGTTCACCAGCACGTCCCGCACCTGACGGTCGCCTCCGGCAAACAACCAGCGGTTCAGAATCCCGTCGCCACTGGCCGTTGCCAGGTACGGGTCGTTGCCGTCCAGTACCAGCCAATCCGCACGCTTGCCCACTTCCAGCGCGCCGATCGGTTGCCCCAGCGCCTGGGCACCACCGTCGAGCGCCGCGTCGAACAACGTGCGGCCAACCATGGGCTGATCCGCGCCATACAGGCGATTACGCCGTTGATCGCGCAGTCGCTGGCCGTATTCCAGCCAACGCAATTCTTCCACCACGCTCAATGACACATGGCTGTCGGAACCGATGCCCATGCGGCCGCCTTGTGCCAGGAAATCCACCGCCGGAAATATCCCGTCGCCCAGGTTGGCTTCGGTGGTCAGGCACAGGCCGGCAATGGCGCGGCTCCTGGCCATCAGCGTGACTTCTTCCGGGTTGGCATGGGTGGCGTGGACCAGGCACCAGCGCTGATCGACTTCGGTATTTTCGTACAGCCATTGCAAGGGACGGCGACCGCTCCAGGTCAGGCAGTCATCGACTTCTTTTTGCTGTTCGGCGATGTGGATATGCACAGGGCACTGTTTGTCGCTGGCGGCCAATACTTCGCTGATCTGCTGCGGCGTCACCGCGCGTAACGAGTGGAAACACAGACCCAGCGACTGCGCCGGTTGCTGCGCCAGTACCGGCTGCAGGCGCGATTGCAGCTTGAGGTAGTTCTCGGTGCTGTTGATGAAGCGGCGCTGGCCCTCGTTCGGCGTCTGGCCGCCGAAGCCGGAATGGCTGTACAGCACCGGCAGCAGGGTCAAGCCGATACCGGCGGAACGCGCGGCCTGGCTGATACGCAGGGCCAGTTCGGCCGGGTCTGCATAGGGCTGGCCGTTGTTGTCGTGGTGGACGTAATGGAATTCCGCCACCGAGGTGTAACCGGCCTTGAGCATTTCGATGTACAGCTGACGAGCGATGACACCGAGTTGCTCGGGGCTGATTTTTCCGACGAGGCGATACATCAGATCGCGCCACGTCCAGAAACTGTCATTCGGATTCCCCGCCACTTCCGCAAGTCCGGCCATGGCCCGCTGGAAGGCGTGAGAGTGCAGGTTCGGCATGCCGGGCAAGAGCGGGCCGCTCAGCCGTTCGGCGCCTTCTGCATGGGAATCGGCCTGGATATGGGTCAATACGCCATCGGCGCTGACCTCAAGACGTACATTGTTGGCCCATCCACTAGGCAGCAGCGCGCGTTCGGCAAAGAAGGCGGTCATGGTTCAGAACCCCATCGTGTGTTATTTGTATATACATATACAGACGTTTGCCTGCCCGGTAAACTCCGGCAAGCTAGCAATCTCTACTAAACCATCAAGGATTAACCGTGCCGACTCCGCCTCCAGTCTCTCCGTTGGCCGCGAACATGGGCGACAGTCCGGCGCCCTTGTATGCTCGCGTCAAACAAATGATCACCCAGCAAATCGACAGTGGAAACTGGCCGCCGCACTACCGCGTTCCGTCGGAAAGCGAGCTGGTCAATCAGCTGGGTTTCAGCCGCATGACCATCAACCGCGCCCTGCGCGAGATGACCGCTGACGGCTTGCTGGTGCGCATGCAAGGCGTCGGCACGTTCGTCGCCGAGCCGAAAAGCCAGTCCGCGTTGTTTGAAGTGCACAACATCGCCGACGAAATCGCTTCCCGCGGTCATCGCCACACCTGCAAGGTCATCACCCTTGAAGAAGAGGCCGCCGGCTCGGAACGCGCCCTGGCCCTCGACATGCGTGAAGGGCAGAAGGTCTTCCACTCGTTGATCGTGCATTTCGAAAACGATATTCCGGTGCAAATCGAAGACCGTTTCGTCAATGCGCTGGTGGCGCCGGATTACCTCAAGCAGGACTTCACCCTGCAAACGCCTTACGCCTACCTCAACCAGGTCGCGCCGCTGACCGAAGGCGAGCACGTGGTCGAAGCCATTCTGGCCGAGTCATCCGAATGCAAATTGCTGCAGATTGAAAAAGGCGAGCCGTGCCTGCTGATTCGCCGCCGTACCTGGTCTGGCCGTCAGCCGGTGACGGCCGCCCGTTTGATCCACCCTGGTTCCCGTCATCGTCTGGAAGGCCGGTTTCATAAATGAACGAGTTGAAAGTTTTACGCGCCAAAGACTACCCGCGCATGCCCTGGAAGAACGGCGGCGGCAGCACTGAAGAAATCAGCCGCGATGCCGGCACTGGCCTGGACGGCTTCGGCTGGCGCCTGTCGATTGCCGACATCGGTGAGTCGGGCGGTTTTTCCACCTTCGCCGGTTATGAGCGGATCATCACCGTGTTGCAAGGCGACGGCATGACGTTGTCGGTGGACGGTCAGAGCACGCGGCCATTGTTACCCCTTGACCCGTTCGCCTTCAGTGGCGAAAGCCAGGTGTCCTGCACGCTGCTCGGTGGAGCGATCCGCGATTTCAACTTGATCTATGCGCCGCAGCGCTACCGTGCGCGGTTGCAGTGGCTGGCCGGCGAGCAGCGGTTTTTCAGCGAGGCCAGCACACTGCTGGTGTTCAGCGTGAGCGAGCAAACTGATGTCTGCGTCGATAACCGCGTCCAGGCATTGGGCCTCCATGATTGCCTGCAGCTGGAGGCGAATGCCGGGTTGCTGGACGTCGGCATCAAGGGGCTGTGCTGCGTGATCGAACTCACGTCTCGCGGCTGATCCCGGTTACTCCCGTTCGAGGGTAAAACCTCGAACGGTCGCCTCCAGTTCACTCGACATCCCTTTCAACGCCTGGATGGTTTTCACCACGTCCTGTTGCGCCGCGACATTTTCCTCGACCCGCTGCGCCACGGTTTCCACATTGCGCGCCACGTCCTCGCTGGCTTCGCGCTGTTCCTGCAAGGCATGGGAGATCTGGCTGACGGCATTGAGTGACGCGTCGAGCACGGCCTTGACGTCATTCATCGACGCGCCGGCGCTGTCGATCATTTGCTGGCCCTGAAGCACCCGCTCGCGGCCAGCGCTCATGCTGTTGCTGGCTTTTCGCATGCCGCTTTGAATGGTGCTCACCAGCACCACAATCTCGTCGGTGGAGCGGGTCGTGCGGGTCGCCAGCTCCCGCACTTCGTCGGCCACCACGGCAAAACCGCGACCTTGCTCGCCGGCCCGCGCCGCCTCGATGGCGGCATTGAGGGCGAGCAGGTTGGTCTGTTCGGCAATGCTGTGGATCACGTCGACAATTTTCCCGATGGCGTTGGAGTGCTGGGTCAATTGGTCGATTTCACTCGACGTCTGGGTCACCAGTTGAGCGATCTGCTGCATCTCGATGATAGAGCGGTCCATGCTGGCAATGCCCAGGGCGGTGATCTGCTCGGCCTTTTGTGTGGTGTCGTGCGCCTGCGCGGCGTTCTCGGCGATGTGCGTAATGTTGGCTGACATCTGTTCCGCCGCGGCGGCTATGGAAAAGGCAGCGCCATTTTGCTCGGCCGCCTGTTTGAGGCCTTGCTCGGACGAAATACTCAGGCTCAGGGTCGAGGACTCGATGTGCTGCGAGGCCTCGCGCACCTTGCCGATCATGCTGGCCAGGCTGCGCCGCATGGCCTCGACCGATTGCATGACGCCCGTGGATTTCGCGTTGCCAATCGCCGGATCGCCGAGCATGCCCTGGGCAATCCGTGTGCTGATACTGGCCAGCTCGTGCGGCTCGGCGCCCAGGTATCGCGTCAGCCTGGCACCGAACAGCAGGGCGTAAAGGCTGCCAGACAACAGAGCGAAGCCCAGGACCAGGGCCATCAGCCATATATTGTCCTCGTAGAGTGCCTGACTGAGTTCGAACTGATGGCGAGCCTCTTTCAGTTGAGCGTCGGTCAGTTGCGAAAACAGTGAGGTCAACGGGTCGATCAAGGGGTAAAGCTGATGTGCGGCGAACTGTTCCAGGCTCTGGCTGGCGGTGTTGCTGCGGTTCAGGATTGCCTGCAACCGCTGGAGCGGTACTTCGGTCGCCTGCATCAGTGGCGTGATTTCGTTGATCAGCCGCACCTCTTCATCAACCAGTTGGGTCGACAGGTAGGTGCGCCAGAGCGGCTCGATTTCAAGCATCGCTTGCCGTATCTGTTGCGCCGCGTCGACGCCACCGTAAATGCCATCGCGGGCCTTGTGGATGGCGTCGACGATAGTGACGGAATACAGCTCGGAAATTTTCTTCAGGTCCTGTTGCGGGATGACCCGGTCGAGGTAAACCGTTTCCAGTCCCTGGACCGCAGCGCGCATGCCGTAAAGGCCGAGTGCGCCGATGCCGGTCAGGCTGCCCAGCAGAATGCCGGCCATCAGCAAGAGGTGGGTTTTGACTTTCCATTGTTTCATTACGCGTTCCTCGCAGGAGTGACTTCAGGGGGGGTGGTCATGGAGTCGGCGAAGATCAGTGGCGGTGGAGTCGGACACTTCTGATGAGGTTGTAGGGTGTTTCTGGAATGCGCTTAATTGGGCATCACGTGTTACCGAACGCCCCAACGTGGCGCAAAACCGCGTTGCAGTAACAACGAGCACGCACTCGAAAAATCCCCGCGAAAAAAATCATCAACGCCAGAAACCCTTGTTTCAGGGGCTTTCCAGCCATTTCAGAGTTTTTCTTGAATGCCCGTTCGGCAAGTTGGCCGCTTGATTGCATATGCTTGTATGTACAAGTAAAGACGTATGCGTATGAGTCGATCGAGACTCCCCGCAGCGTCCACTGATTCGCTTGTCGCGCAACGATGCGCACAGGCTGCTGCCCACCAGGGTTGGTTTGAATTGATCGCTGAGGAGTCTTTTTCGTGACTGACAATACCCAGAAACCTACCACCGCCTCTTTTACAAAAAGACGTGACGTAGAAATTCGTGCCGCGCGCGGCAACAAGCTGACCGCCAAAAGCTGGCTGACCGAAGCGCCGCTGCGCATGCTGATGAACAACCTCGACCCGGAAGTGGCCGAGAACCCGAAGGAACTGGTGGTTTACGGTGGCATCGGTCGTGCGGCGCGTAACTGGGAGTGCTACGACAAGATCGTCGAAAGCCTGACCAACCTGAACGACGACGAGACCCTGCTGGTGCAATCCGGCAAGCCGGTCGGCGTGTTCAAGACCCACGCCAACGCCCCGCGCGTGCTGATCGCCAACTCCAACCTGGTGCCGCACTGGGCGAACTGGGAACACTTCAACGAACTGGACGCCAAAGGCCTGGCCATGTACGGCCAGATGACCGCCGGCAGCTGGATCTACATCGGCAGCCAGGGCATCGTCCAGGGCACCTACGAAACCTTCGTCGAAGCCGGTCGCCAGCACTACAACGACAACCTCAAAGGCAAATGGGTCCTGACCGCCGGCCTCGGTGGCATGGGCGGTGCCCAGCCTCTGGCCGCCACCCTGGCCGGTGCCTGCTCGCTGAACATCGAATGCCAGCAGGTGAGCATCGATTTCCGCCTGAAGAGCCGTTACGTCGACGAGCAAGCCAAAGACCTCGACGACGCACTGGCCCGTATCGCCAAGTACACCGCCGAAGGCAAGGCGATCTCCGTCGCGCTGCTGGGCAACGCCGCGGAAATCCTGCCGGAACTGGTCCGTCGCGGTGTGCGCCCGGACATGGTCACCGACCAGACCAGCGCCCACGATCCGCTGAACGGCTACCTGCCAGCCGGCTGGACCTGGGAGCAATACCGCGCCCGCGCCAAGACCGAGCCGGCCGCCGTGATCAAAGCCGCCAAGCAGTCGATGGCCGTGCACGTCAAAGCCATGCTCGACTTCCAGAAGCAAGGCATCCCGACCTTCGACTACGGCAACAACATCCGTCAGATGGCCCAGGAAGAAGGCGTGGAAAACGCGTTCGATTTCCCGGGCTTCGTGCCGGCCTACATCCGTCCGCTGTTCTGCCGTGGCATCGGCCCGTTCCGTTGGGCGGCCCTGTCGGGCGATCCGCAAGACATCTACAAGACCGACGCCAAGGTCAAGGAACTGATCCCGGACGACGCGCACCTGCACAACTGGCTGGACATGGCGCGCGAGCGCATCAGCTTCCAGGGTCTGCCGGCCCGTATCTGCTGGGTCGGCCTGGGCCTGCGCGCCAAGTTGGGCCTGGCGTTCAACGAAATGGTGCGCAGCGGTGAATTGTCCGCGCCAATCGTCATCGGTCGCGACCACCTGGACTCCGGTTCGGTGGCCAGCCCGAACCGCGAAACCGAATCGATGCAGGACGGCTCCGACGCCGTGTCCGACTGGCCACTGCTCAACGCGCTGCTCAACACCGCCAGCGGCGCGACCTGGGTGTCCCTGCACCACGGCGGCGGCGTCGGCATGGGCTTCTCCCAGCACTCGGGCATGGTGATTGTCTGCGACGGTACCGACGAAGCGGCCGAGCGTATCGCCCGCGTGCTGCACAACGACCCGGCCACCGGTGTCATGCGTCACGCCGATGCCGGTTACCAGATCGCCATCGACTGCGCCAAGGAACAGGGCCTGAACCTGCCGATGATCACCGGTCAATAACGCAAAACCGCTTTATGTGGGAGCGAGCGGGCTCGCTCCTACAGAAAAGCAGCCTTACAGACACTCAGTGAACTACTAGAACAATCCACAGAGGTTGAACCATGGCTGTCAGCAGCGAACGTGCTGGTAACAAACCGTTGATCGAAAAGCGTTCGATCGACTACATCCCGGAGGCGGAAAGACACGGTCGTCTGTTGAGCCAGTTCACCCTGTGGATGGGTGCCAACCTGCAAATCACCGCGATTGTCACCGGGGCCCTGGCCGTGGTGTTGGGCGGTGATGTGTTCTGGTCGTTGATCGGCCTGTTGATCGGTCAACTGCTCGGCGGCGCCGTCATGGCGCTGCATGCTGCGCAAGGGCCCAAGCTAGGCCTGCCGCAGATGATCTCCAGCCGTGTGCAGTTCGGCGTTTATGGCGCGGCCATCCCGATTGTGCTGGTCTGTTTGATGTACCTCGGTTTCACTGCAACGGGAACCGTGCTTTCCGGCCAGGCGCTGGGCCAGTTGTTTGGCGTCAGCGACAGTGTCGGCATTCTTCTTTTCGCCAGTGTCATCGTGCTGGTCACGGTGCTCGGATATCGAGTGATCCATTGGATCGGGCGTGTCGCCAGTGTCATTGGCGTGATTGCCTTTGTTTATCTGTTCAGCCGTCTGATGAGCCAGGTTGACGTTGGCGCGCTGTTACAAATCCGCCACTTCAGCTGGAGCAGCTTCTTGCTGGCGGTGTCGCTCGCGGCGTCCTGGCAGATCGCTTTCGGCCCGTACGTGGCTGACTATTCCCGCTACTTGCCGAGCAAGATTTCCTCGGTCAAAACCTTTTTTGCCGCCGGCGCAGGTTCGGTCATTGGCGCACAGGTGGCGATGGTCCTCGGCGTGTTCGCCGCCGCATCGGCCAACGGGCAATTCGCCGGTCACGAAGTGGCCTACATCGTGGGTCTGGGCGGTACCGGTGCCACCGCTGCGCTGCTGTACTTCAGCATCGCGTTCGGCAAGGTCACCATCTCCACGCTGAACTCCTACGGCAGCTTCATGTGCATTGCGACCATCATCAGCGGTTTCCGTGGTGATCTGAAGGTCACGCGCACGCAGCGTCTGGTTTTCGTGCTGGTCATCGTCGGTGCTGCGACCCTGATGGCGCTGCTCGGCCAGCACTCGTTCCTCGGTGCGTTCAAGTCCTTCATCCTGTTC
>CM035098.1:77310065-77340596 GCA_020205505.1 Panax japonicus | reverse complement strand
GAACTATTAGTGCTTTCAAATTATCGTTTACTTTTATGTATGCCTTACTAATTACTCGTGCCTAATGTATTGTTTGAAATTTGTTATGTTTTATTTAGGCTTCCATTTAAATTAAAATGTTATGTTCTTTTATTTCAAACTTCAGATAAGTATTTTTTGAATTGTGAAAAGGATTATATGATTTTGAACTGTGAAATAAGTATAGTTTTGAATATAATGAGATTGTGAAACGTTTTTGAAATCCTCAGTGACTATGTATAGAACAGTTAGTGTTTACGACTTTACGTTTAGCTCAGAGCTTATAGACCTACTAAGGCGCGCACTTTTAGATATATTTCGGGAGCGTGCATTTTATAGATACCTTAGCAGGGTGCGTGATCATTGATATTATCGAACTTTTGGGCATGTTACAGTGCTATTGTAACCTTAGTCGCTAGGACTGGATTAAAAGATATATTGTACATTTAAATTATTTTTGGAATGTGAATTTGATAGTTATAATGTGTTTTAGTTTTGAAAGTATATTTACTATTAAAATTTATCGAAACAAATATTCCTTTCGATTGAAAAATATTTTGCAAATTGTACTTGATATGAAGATTGTTACTTGTTGGCTTCATTGCTCACCCCTTACAATATTACATGTTACCTTGTTTCAAGAGCTGGAACGTTATGGATAAACATGATGAATAATTTAAGTTTCGGTATAATATTATGGTATGATTTTGTTGGACTTTGATTTAGAGGAGTTGCAGTACCTCCGTTGATATTGTTTTAGGCTCAAGACTTTTGTTTATTCGATGAAAATTTTATTGAAGTGTTTTGATAGTTACATTATTTATTTGGTTTTGTAATTGTTTTGAGCGCAATTGGATTTTAGTAGCTTTGCGGACCTTTGAGCTTGCGGCGCGGGCATGTAGCGGGTTTGAGTATTACACCAAGATCAATAAATAAAGAAAGCAAACAATTAACTTAAAACTTTTTTTTATGACTAAACAATATTTACCTTATTCTCTTACCTTTTTGTTTGATATATTAGTTGACTAATATAATACTTCATCCGTCCCGAAATAAACATCCTAATTGATTTCGACACACTAATTAATAAATTTTTCTTGTACCAAATACCCTTTTGATTACTTATTACTTGAAGTATTTCTTCAATTTTCTTTGACCCCAATAATTACACTTTCCGCGCGTCATTTAATTCTCTAGATACATTTTTTTTGTAACTCACATTCTCAATAAGTACATTAAATAGAAAGAGATGTTATAGTAAAGTGGTATAGTATACACCAGTTTCTAATGTAAACATTTTCACATTTATTCAATTTCCAATAAAAGTTGAGTAAAAAGATTATGAGGGTATAAGAAAAAGAAATGAATAAAAATAGTTATTAATATAGAAATATGACATTTATTTTGGGACATCCTAAAAAGGAAATTAGACATTTAAAATGGGATGGAGGTAATATTACAGTTATTTAATCTCGCATATCTTCACATATTTAACCAAGGCTTGCATTATATGTGCGTGTCACAGGGGAAGTCATGAACAATTTGAGAACATTGAAACAAATTGCAGAGTTATACCACAGAATAATCATGAAAGGACTCACATCATCCGCGATATCCTTATTTGTAACTTGCCTTTGCATTCTGGACATCCCATCACACCCTGCAATATTATTAAGTAACATCTATTTTTAAAAAATTGAAACATAATGTTGAGATGCCTCAAAATTTCCACTGCATGGACAAACATGCAAGTAAATAGTATGAATTACTAAATAACATGAAAAGCAAAAGTCAAATGTCACCCATAGATGTTTTTTTAACAACTTCCCATCAGAAATCTCCACAAAAAGTCATAAAACGATTGAAATGGCACAAGCCTAAACTAGGAAAAAAGGACTACTATATAAAGTTGGGAACTAGATATTATTAAGACTGAATACGGGCAATAGATTATCATCAAAAGATGATGAGAATCATGAGCCAGTGTCAGGTTTTGACTTCGAAGGAAGGAATGGCGTTATAAAGTAAGGGTCTGAAAAATTAAGGATTTCGTCACAACTGGTTGCAGTCTCTTACCGATCCATCACAATTGGACAGTCTTTGGATGGCAAAGGCACACCAAAATCATGCTGGAAGGAAGGTGAACTAACTCGGCTGATTTTCAGCAATTGCATCAGAAAATAACATTCAGCTGTTGCCTTCTCTCCACTGCCGGACGGTTTTGAACAAATCAGGATATTATGTTGTGTATCTCGCAGTTGTGTGACAAACGTGAACAGATTTGCAGTTATCAGCAAGAGTAATGAAAACACTGACTAATTATCAGTAGGAAAGGAATTGACAGCATGAATTTACAGATACAGCCTCTAAAAGACATAATCATAAAAGAACAAGTATTTTAAAAATAAGTATACGTTTTGCCACCACAAGATACAAATGCCATTACTAATAAACATACCTTTTCAAGGTGTACTTTTTTCACCTGATTACTGCACCTTCCCTGAACCTTTGCACATGGTACATTGCAATGCCTGCCACCCGATTGCACGTCCGACAGTTCCTACAATTTAAGGGTAAGTATATTAATACGAAAATGGCTAGTAGTTGTATTTAGTAAATTAATAACAAAGTTCAACATTATTTGAATTTAACATCTACTATCAGTTGAGACAGCACTACAATTGTGGAGATTACATTGATTCCACAGAATTAAAATTAATCTTAATCAATAAATAATTTGGCAACAAATATTCAAAATTTGGACAATACATTTTAAGTGATAATAAATATAGAATCATGGTTTGTCAGAGCATAATCAATAAAATATCTCTGAATTGTAAATTGTAACAAAAAGTTACACTGGAGCGTCAATTTATAAGCACAGGTGAAGTTAAAAATAAATGTAACATACTATTGTTTGATTATGGTTTTTGCTTATTTGACAAAGAAATTACAACTTATCTAAAATCTAGAATGGACATCTTTTCTGGAACTTTTGAATAAACAATATGATACGTGTAATTTGTCAAATCACTGGATATATAATAAATGGCATTCCAAATCTGGATTTTGAGTTAGACACAAGGAAATTTATTTTGAAATTTTAAGGCTATGTTTGGAACTTGGAAAATGCGAGTGAAAAGAAAGGAAAAGTAAGGAGGAAAATAATCGTAAAAATCTGGGAGCTTTATTAACATATATTACTCAAAACTTCCCATTATACTTGATATCAGATACTTAAGAAGTAAGAAATTAATATAATTTTTTCCTTTCTGACACTAAATATTATTTCATTTTCTTTCCTCACTTTTTCCAAGTTCTAACATAGCTTAAGGGGAATTGCTGCTTGAAATTGGCCTTGAAAACATGAGAAACACCGATGTGCTTTTACCAACAATGACACTCATTCCCTATCTAAGCCTTTTCCTTGTAATTGTAAATCTAATTTAAAAGCTTCCAAATTTTCTAGGATTTTCGATGGCTTCATGCTGAAAATACAGGATTATACATAAACTCGGGTGTTCAACCTCAACAATCAGAGAGATGGAGTGTTTGTAAATATCATCAATACCAAGACATTGCAATCAACTACCGAACTAGGATGCTTAGAAATTCAGAGAATGGTCTCTATCTATTTCACACTAAGATGATGGAGCACAAATACATAATCATTTCCATACGATGACGATGACGATGACGATGACGATGACGATGACGAGGACGAGGACGATGACGAGGACGATGACGACGATGATGACGATAGTATAGCAGCAGCCATTAGATTTAATTTCACTAACAGAATTGGTAAAGATTAAGACAAAACTCCAAAGGCATGAAAAAAAATCAAATAATTAGCTTCATGCAACCTAAAAGTAGAGTGTTGACAATATGTAGACATCCCATGGAATTCTGAAAATAATTTTAGATGTGAGTAAACAGAACTTCATAAATTAAAGCCATCATCATCTCAAGGGCTATCACGCCTCCAATTAATTTAGCATACTCACGAGATGGAATGATTTTTTCCAGGACATTCTGGCTTCTATCCAAAAGAGAAAGAAGTGCAAGTTCCACTATAGTTCCAATTGTACAGGGATGGGGCCATGTTAATGTGGCTTGAACACTGAAAAAACCTATGACCATATAATCTTTATTATAAAAATAGTTATTCTGGTGCTTAAAAGTCAGTTGCCCAAGTGGGAAAACCATGTATGAGATAAGGCAATATGCAATGGAATTTATGAGATCAGCTTAGAGTCTTATACAAACTAACTCTTGGACAATATAGAAAACCTAACAGCTTCGTATTACAATTCAGAAGTTATATAAAAACTAGGATAAAACGATAGAAAGGTAAAGCAAAACTAACAATGCAGAACTTTTCAATAAACTGAGAAACACCTTTGACATAGCACCTTCTTTCCCAGCTCTAGTGCAATATCATAAGTTCCAAGAGTAGCAACAACCTGCAGTCAATCCATAACGAAGAAGCAACTCATAATTGATATAATGGGATAAAAAGAAAATGGTCGCACTTAATTTTTATCAGATGCATCATCTCATTAACTTATTCCACAAAGAGAGTTAATATTCTCATGTAAATCAAATAGTAAAATACTTATGCTGTTGATGAATGACTTATAATTTCAAGTCAGTCAAATTAAGTTTTTCTTAGTGAAATATAATTTGGTTAGCAATTTAAATGAAAATGTCTATTTATTATGATAGACAAACACTAATTCTGATTTGTTTTTCCTTGCTCAAAGTTATGGAATGCTCATGCAAACCCATCCAAAAGACAAATAACATATAACACAAAACTCAAGACAGTTCTGTTCCGGCCACAGGCAATAATTTGTTCATTCAAAATCTGAAAATGACTATGGCTCATCTAATGGCATCCATTTAATTCTTTCTAAAATCAAAATAGCCTGATGGCTGGTCGGACGGCAGAACAGAAAGATTAAACTATGTTTCTCAAAACCTATAAAGTTTTTTCATTTCACAAGAAGTATCATAAAAATGTAATTACTTTACTGCAAGCATCATAAATTAGCTTTCTGCTTAATCTTATGCAACAAGCATTATATTCTTTCTGAAGTTAAGGTTAGACTGTTAGTCCAATACAGTTCATCATTGGAATGTTGACATCTAGCAACTGACAGCTCATTTAAGCATGGAAACATCAACAAACCAATATTTTGATAGAGTTCATCTGAATTTAGGCACATAAACAACATTAGATAAAATAATATTGCCTCCATCCCACACAAAAGAATATATGAATTTATTATGATTTTCAAAATTACAATTTTGCACTTAATAATTCCTTATTTCCTTTTAAGTAGTTTACAATAATAAATATTACATTAATCAAAATCAATAAACTAAAATCAATTTGGAATTGCAAATTGACTGGGAAAAAAATCAAACAAGACTCTTTTTGTGGAACAGAGCTGGTATACACCAGGACAATCAAACAGACATGTATTTGTTCTAAACAAAAATAAGAGTAAATAAATAAAACAGACATATATTTGACATCTCAGACAACAACAATTTCAAATTTATTCAATCAGTTTACTAACACCCTTTAAAACTCGCTAACAAATGAACAAACAGTTGGTGACCCAGATAAATAAATAATTAGTACTATAATCAAAATCAGAAAGTTGGGGATTCTAAAAATTATTTAACGAAAGCTTACAAAGATTGCAGAGTATGAGAGCTTAGAGATGAATTCGGGGACGCCGAAACCACGGGGAGCGGAGCCGGCAATGTCATAAGCGAGCGTGAACGGAGATAAGACCACCTTTATTGGGAACTCCAATATGTCAATTACCTGCTGCCCATAGTGGCGACTAAATTGCTTATACTGATTGTCCGCAAATCGCTTCACGCTATTCACGAGCCTGTCCGTTCCTTTTGGCATTGCGGTTCAAGAGTGAGAGACCAGGCATGGAGCGATGGGACACACAACTGGAGAAGGGGTTTGGATAAAGCTGGGGTTTGTTTTGACTGTAGTGGCGATGGGCTGCGTATCCCGTCCAGGGTTTACGCGTATATTCAGTACACGGAACATCCTGTGACCAAACAGTTCTCACTAACCGCCTCCATTTTATTAAAAAAATAATAATAATAACATCGAAATTTTAACCCTTGTTTTGTAAACTATAGCATAAAAAGGAAGATTTCCCAAAATATATGTAATAAAAGGAAAAAGAGTAATTGTTTTCCTGGTAAAAAAAATAACTTTTAAGTAATATTAGAACATCAGTCTCACATCGAAAGATAAGAAAAAAAATTATCTGCATATAAGAAAATACAATAGTACCTTCAATTCATGACCTTTTGGGATAAGAAAAAAAATTATCTTCATATAAGAAAATACAATAGTACCTTCAATTCATGACCTTTTGGGAGCCTGTGGTGGGCTAAGATGACCTAAGAAGATATTATTGGACGAGTGGTTTGAGGCCTTATTTTGATGGATTCGATTCGGACTTGGAATTTGACCCGATATTTATTTCGGACTCAAGCCTTATTTTGATGAATTCGATTCGGACTTGGGATTTGACCCAAAATTTGTTCCAGACTCGAGATTTGAAGTCAGAAATTTCTTTTGATATATCACCATAAAGGATTTTTAATCATTTGAGATGTTACACATATTTGATCAACTTCTTGGTCAATTTTATCAAACTTGGAAATAATACTTTTGGAGAAAATTGACTCCAAGTTTTCCCTATTGGTTGATTTTCATTTATGCCATAAAATTTCACAAATATGATATTTTAGTATCTATTATATATATGCTAAATCACAGTACATGACACAATAAATTGACATATGTCATTCTACAAAAGTGACACATGTCCATCTTAATTAATGTTTCTTATTGCCCTTGACAAAAATACCATTGACAATTACTTTGATATATATATATATATCGATCACCTTATTTTATGGATATTATCAACATTCACGTTATTTTAGGATCTATTAATTAGATAACTCTCTTAGGCAACAACCAGATTGGATCAATTTAAACACGATAGGGCCAACTTGCTTTTTATGAAAAATTAGTTTTAATTATTTGAAAAGTAAATTTCCTTTAATATTAGACTTTTATTTATTTTACCTACTTTTCATAGTTCCATGCAATTAAAAATTATTTCCATATTCATTTTAAAACTTCAATCTATTAGCTTCCAAAAATTCTTCCAATTATTTGAACCACGCTAATTGATTCTAAAGATATGAAAATATATTTGTTTAACCAATTTATGGAAAACTCAATCAATTTATAATTCATGTGAATATTTATTTTTATCTTTAAAATAATAATTTTGTAGTAACTGATATTTTTTAAAATAGTTCAAGAAATCAACTATTACATTATCAAATTAATTTACATGAATTGAAATTGTAATTTTCACTAATTGATTAGTAAAAGAATCTAAACTGGATTTTTTTATGGGATACTAGAAGTATAATTAATTTTGTCATGAAACTTGAAATTGGTTTAATTATTTTATTAAAATGGAATGAACAATTTACGTGAGTTCATATGAGACTGTGTTGATGTGGTAAGATTTTGAATGAAATCTATCTATTATTTATTATCTATTACATGTGCCTTTCCCACATTGTAACACATGTTCTATATAATTAATGTGCATCCCACACTAATTTAATTATATTATAACATAATATTATACCATTTATAATTATATTACAACAGAATATTATATTGTTTAAAACATTTAAAATAATTATATCCTAAAATTACAACTTTTTCTAATATTATACTGTGACGCCCCCAAAACAGGTATACAACACCCATTCTGAGTCGCCAAATATATGGTACATAAAACAAACTACAACTTCAATAATACAAATGTCGTGTGAAATACGACAATATAGACTGTGAGTTTAAATACAATATTGTCTTCTAGACAATATCTACAACCAAATAAATCCTCATTACAATTATTCAAACACTATTTTACATAAATAGTGAGGACTGTTTAAACATCACTCCATACCCCGACTCGATCCTGTTATGTTCTCACCTCCTGAGAAGAAAAATATAACAAAAAGGAAAAGGATGAGCTCAACTAGCCCAGTAAAGAATATTCTGACTAAGATAATATACAACAAATTATCGTTAGTCTTCAACAAGGAAAAATCTGATAAAATAATCGACAACAAGTTTTAGATTAATAAATACAGCGGAAACAACAATCCATTAGAAGAGCCACGTAGAGGATGAATTCTACTATCTTATAATATTTAAGAGTTCATCATCAATATTTTATCCCTGTAACAACAATCAATATACATCTTTAATCATCTTTGCACTACAGGCCAAAGATATTCATTTATATCACCAGTTGGTCATGTTCATCTCAACACCTGTTCATCTTTGCACTACGGGCCAAAGATATTCATCAGTAATCATTTATCTTTGCACTACAGGCGAAAGATATTCAATAGTATCATCATTTAGGACTGAGGATGATGAAAAATATTTTTTTAAAGAAACGAATCCAGTGAAATAAAATAACAAGGATTAAGGATTAAGGATTCGTATTTTAGTTTGTCCAAATTCAAAAATACTCCATAATAAACAATTATGAGCCAAACTTCAAGAATAAAGATCAAAATATGGATACAATCAAAGCTAGTAACCATAATAGATATTTTGGACAAAAAGGAGAATTTTCATTTTTCAGTAAATAGTACCGTATTCGTGAATAGTGCCGTATACGTGAATAGTAACCCCGGCACAACAAGTTCCAAATTTGATAAAAACGTTCACCAATATTTTGGCATAATGATATTGAAAAAAATAATATCATTTAAGAAGAAAATAACATCCCTTACCTCAAAATAATCGTATTTCTGACTGAATTTCGGTATAGTGCTGACAGAAACTCGCACCGTATATATTCACAAGAATACGCTCGATAATATAGAGAGAAAAAGAGAGAAAACTTTGTTTCTGGTGTGATTTTCAATTCTAACTTAACCCTCTATTTATAGGAAAATGCTAGAACGTCAAAGGAGACTAAAATATTAAAATTATAATTTTTTTTCATTTTCTTTCTTACGTACTCCACCAACCAAGCCACCACAATTGAACCAAAAATTCCAGCAGCCCACATGTGAATTAATCACCAACCAAAAAGTGGGTCCCACCCATATTTAATAAAAATCATTTATTCTCCGAAACTTCAACAATTCATAGAAAATAGACCGTTTATCAGAAAAATACGAAATTTATGTCTATTTTGCCTGAAATCGAATTCTCTACAACTTTGTAAAAAAAAGTTTTTCCAAATTCCCAACAGAAAATATCTAAAATCCACAAACGGGTGATTTTACAGTCTATAATCAATTTTCGGTCAAGAATTGTGTCCACCGACACACAAAATATGTGTTAAACATTTAATACCACAAAAATACTCTTCCTCCCCATATACTCATATATCCCACATTCATTGTAAAAATATCACCGTTAATATATTTTTAAAATAATATATTTAAATGAATCATTTTATCAAAAAAAGATAAAATATTAATTTTCAACAATTGTCATACTAAAAATTTTTTCCATCTATATCCACATAAAATGAATATTTTCTTTATCATAATAATTAATAATTAATTATTCAAAAATAATATTACAGAATCACAGTACTGACAACCAGGCCGTTCCCAGAAAAGAGGGGGCTTTCCGATAAGGATTTCTCCTTACTGGCGCGCAATTAGGTGACCAAACCTCTCCTTAGACAGAACTTTCTAGACATTGCCAATAATGTTATCTGATAATATTATTCAAATAATATGAATTATTGATCTGATAATGAAAATATTGTGCAGTGACAATTATTGAAACAATAATAATATAAATATCAACGCAGTAATTATTGAATCAATAAAATAATAAACAGTAATTACTGTAACAATTATTGAGTAGTGTCTTCTTACGTACGAATCAATAATTTAACAATACTGTGCAATACCGTGTGCTACTGTGCAACCACGCGTATTACTGTATTTTAACCACTAGGTAACCCAACAGTGTTAACGGTAACAATTTATGCCGTTATTTATAAAAACCCAAATTTGTCGTTTTCTCTCATCCAACCGTTTTCCGTTATGGGGCCCACAATTGAATGCGCCGTCGTACGAATATTCCCGACAAAAAGAATATTTCACGACCAAACGAATATTCCTCGACAACAATGATTATTTTATAACCACTTGTTTATTTTGTAAAAAATTTCACATTTCACCCATAACAAAAGTATTATATCAAATTAACCCTTATTAATTTAGAATAATGAATAAAGGAAAATTCAATTTTATTTATAATAAGTTGGGGTCTTACATCTAAACTGTTCTAATAATGTTAATTGTTCTAATATTATCATTACTAAATTAATTATTATCTATTAAAATCACTACTTTTTTTTAATCCCAAATTAATATATTAAATGTATAACCCTCTAAATCACTACAAATCTAAACTATTTTGGTAATGTAAACTGTTCTGATATTATACTTTGTAATTTAATTATTATCTCCAAAAATCTTTACTTTATGATATTATCATTATTGAGCTATTATCATCACTCTCCGTTATTTATTCAAATTTTCTTATCAAATATGCGATCAATCCCCTTGCAGCAATTGTTGATATCACATATCCTAATTTATTGAAAAAATTTGATAATGGCTTTTATTTCCAAAACCAAGCCATTCTTGCTCCTACACTTGATGCTATAAATAAGGTGAACGAATATATGATGTATTTATGGTCAGGTGATGAAATACCATATCTAAGATGTCCTATGTAAGGTTGATGAAAACTCAAACAGATATGAATGCATTTACACCTTATAATTTTTTAATAGCATTACATCTTCTGGAATGTCAAACCACAAGATAACGTTGAAGATTGGGGTTCCTGTAATGTTGTTCCGAAATATATATTAGTGATTTGGTTTGTGCAATGTCACGAGATTAATAGTAACTCAATTGTGAAAACATTTGATAGAAGCAAAAGTAATTTCAGTAAGCAATTTTGGACACAAAGTTTTCATACCTCGCTTGGTCTTAACACCGTCAAACATTAGATTACCTTTTAAATTCCAACAAAGACAATTTCCTTTGGTTGTTTTCTTTTTCATGACAATTAATAAGAGTCAGGGGAAATCTCTCTCACATGTTGGACTGTATCTATCACTTCCAGATTTTAGCCATGATCAATTGTATGTAGTAGTATCAAAAGTTACAAATAAGAGTGAAGTAAAAATACTAATTTGTGACAAAGATGGACAAACATACAATACTACAAAGAATGTAATTTTTCAGAAAGTTTTTCACAATTTAATGTATAAAGGTTTGACTGTTTATGGCTATTATCTTTTTGCTACTCATTATTAGTGTAAACCCTGATTATTTTATTATTATATCTCGTGAAATTTTTACTATAATATATTTTGAATCTTTTTAGGTAAATCTATGATTTGCATTTACAAAGCCATCTCGATCGAGATTTGTCTTTTACTTTTTGGATGACAGTATTTAAAATTCTATGCAAGTCCATTTCATATGTGTTTTACTCTAATTCTTTTCATTTTTATTTAATATAGGAGCTCTTTATGTTCTGTTAGTTTTCAATCTGACAAACACATGAATTTTTAGCTAAGTGTGAGACTTTTTTTTTATCTTGGGCAATACTATTTCCTATAAAAGAGTTGTGAAAAGATAATTATTTATTTGGTTTATAGTTTATGCAATGTTGAAATCAACTATTAAGTATGTCTAAATTCTTATATTTCATTATTGTCCAGATTCCTGTCGCAAATATTTATAAGATTGCAACGACTGTTAAAAAGATCATTTAAGTGCTAATTTTTGTTTGTGTGAATATATTGCACATTCAATAAATATAACTGGATTGAAGACCTAAATTGGAAGAAGCTTAACTATGATAATTCTGGTACCTATGGTTCAATGGTAATGTGACAATGAATTTGGTGTATGCAGTTCTTGGCAGAGTTAAATTTTTGTTGGCATGCTTCTTGCATTATTTCAGGTGCATCATGAATTTTATTCTGCTTAGCACAACAAAATTTTGCGCCCTACAATTCTAAATACCGTTGAAAGTGAAAATGAGTTATATGAATACGTACCTTCACATTATGGGACAGTGCATTCAATGGGAGGGGCTATGCTTCATTTTGTGGACTATATCCCACGGTGTTTATATTTATGGCTTATTCATTTATTGCATTATATTATATGGATTGTGGTTTTGCATGATTTATTAAGTACTAGCATCCGGTAAATCATTTTCATCATGATTAATATATTTTTTTGTATTATGGTAATACTGTGAGTGCCTATACAATTGTCAAAAATTGATAAAAAAAAACTAATGAGGTAATGTATTCGTTCTATAACTATAACATTGTGTTGTGTATAACACGGTGCTATATTGCTATGTTTTTGGACATGTGTTTGTTTGACATGAAGATCCAACATAATTATTAATTCTCGTGCTTTTCAGTTTTCACATGTAACACGTGCTTTCCCTTTATGTCTGAGGACCGAAACTGAGACATTCTTTCGCTGTTTTTCCTTTCGTTTGGATGTTAGAATTCTGGTGCAAGTAAGCGTATACGAGACATGGACTCTTCAAAATGCATCAAGTACACGTGTCAGATATTTGAGGCTTGGTGAGGTTTGTGTAATGTGTAACAGACTTAAAATATATCACTAGCAATCATATCATATAACAATTCGATGACATTGTGCATGACACTTTCTAAATATTTGTTAGTGCTTTAGAATGAAGGAGTTACCCATTTTTAACCATATTGGTTACATTATAAATATTTTTATCAAGACATTAATATATATATATATATATATACACACACACATACACACACGAAACTGTTATGTAAAGTTCTGGGGTTTAGTGATCAGATTAATTATATATTTGGATATGTATTTGCACATAAATTTTTTATGCAACACTATATAACATATGCTATTAAAATTTGATAATCGCACAACAATCTACCATCTTCTTATTATATTTTAATTTATTAATTGCATATATAAATTTATTATTAACAAAATGAATAATCCCGCCGCAAAACGCGGGTTTGTATCTAATTTATTTTCCTAAATTACTCTATTTTTCTTTCATTTTCGCTTATTCCAATATGTAGTTATTTTAAATATATGAATATAAACCAAACTTATAACTTGATAGATTTCTCAAATAATGTACTCCAAAAATATGACAGAAGTACATTTTTTATACAAAATAATATAGTCAAAAAAATAGAAAAGAGTATATATTTTTTTATCAACTTACCTTTGTTCTCAAGTAGAGTTGACGTAGTGACTTCATTAAAATGTAATAAATAATTAAATATATTAATTATTATATATTATATATAATATTTAGTAAATATGTAAAATTAATCAATTTATTTAAAAAACATTAAACATGTTTGTACAATGTTTAAATACAATTCAAATAAATACTAAATTTATATATATAAAAATATTAAATCATGATTATAACTCAAAAATCAATACGCACGAGTGATAAAATTAAGCACAAATAACAAACATCAATATGATACATTCAATTAAATTCAGTTAAAAAAATACTAAATATATTTGTACAATGTTTACTTTATACAATTCAAATAAATACTAAATATACATGAAAAGAAAAATATTAAATCATGATCATAAATCAAAACTCAATCAATGATATATTCAATCAAATTCAAAGACTTGAATTAAAAAAAAATAGGGAACCAATGACCCGATTATCGATCACTAGGTCGACCGGTCCAACCGCCGGATCACCGAATTAACCAGGTTTTGATAAAAAAATTTGTTTTTTCAAATCAGACCGCAATATCGATATAATTTTATTTTTACAAAGATATAATGTTTGAAAACTAAATAATGAATTTGACAAATAAAATTAATGAAGGGCATTTATCTTGATAAGTAAAATTTATTGGAGTTTTATTCCCTAGGAATAATAGTGCTCTTAATAAATTGTAATTAACCAACTTAGCTTTTAGCTAACGCTAGTTTTGACTTGACTCGGACCAAAAGAATAAACACCACAATTAAAGAAGAGCCGCCACCGCCACCGCAACCGCCACGTGGTCAAATCAACATTCGTGTTTCCAGTCACCGCCGGGCAACGCAATCACTGCCCATGCTCCGTTAAATATGATCTTTAAACTAAGACCAAAGCATCATTGATTCAGTGCAACAGCAGCGGCCGGGAACGGAGTAAAAATGGTGGCATCATCATCATTATTCTCACAGGAATACTTGGAAAGCAATCTAGTGATGGAAACTAAGAACCTGATATCGGAGTTGTGCCGTCAATTCTATAATCTGGGATGGGTATCCGGTACAGGTGGGAGCATCACCATTAAAGTACACGATGACTCAATCCCCAAACCCCAACAACTCATCCTCATGTCCCCTTCTGGTGGGTATTTCCCGATTTATATCTCCATTCCTTTAATGTACAGTACATTATAGTATGTATATATATTAATATATGTGTGTGTGTGTGTGATGGATTTTGGGTTTGTGGGTAGGTGTGCAAAAGGAAAGAATGGTTCCAGAGGATATGTACGTGCTATCTCCAAATGGGTCCATTCTCTTTTCGCCCGTGCCCAAGCCATATCCTCATAAGCCTCCTAAATGTTCTGACTGCGCTCCTCTGTTCTTGAAGGTGTTATTTTATTTGTTTATTTATTTATTTATTTTGTATTTGGCTCCCTTCCATTACACATTCCCTCCAATTCCATCCAATACACCAATTAATTCATAATTATAATTTTATTAGTAATGATCAAAATATGTTAATAAATTATTGATGGTATTAAGATCATTCTTACAAAAATAAATAAATTAGAATCATTAAAAATAATTTTACCCTGTTAAAAGTTTTTAAAAAAGTTCAACCATTGAAATTACTACTCAATATTATAAAAGTTAATTGATTTTAATTATACCATCTAAAATTATAAAAATATTTTGTATTGGATAGAATTGGAGGGAATGTGTAATGGAGGGGAGCCAAATCCATTTATTTTGGTTAGTATTGGTATTGTTTTCAAGGATTGTTAATTGTAGTTGTTTGCTAAGAGTTGAATTACTGTGAAATCGTGCGCGTTGGGTCAAATGTAATAGACCATGGTTGGTTGAATGTGTTGATCAGTATTATAACCTTTTAATTGTCATCAGCTTAAATTTTGATATGATTGTTTATTGTGGATACAATCCGGATTATTGTTAAATTATTGATTTTTTCTTGATCAAATCCATGTTAGCTGAGTGATACTTAATCTAATTGGGAAATTGGTTAATCTTATATGGCGAGTTGGTCTCATTACGCAGTATTTGGTTGTTTATATCTACATGAAAGCGTTTTTGTCATCAGGTTCATCTTACATCCCTTCTAAAGGGTTAGAGCTATATGTACACCAAGTTTGTAGGTAAATTATCTAACTAGTGAGCTAGCAGGGCAATGTGTCTTGGACCTCTTGGTTGTGTATAATGGTTATGCCTCCTAAAAGCAGCTACTCATAAAAGTCCCTTCTTTTGTTTGATTCTGAAATTTCTTTCCCTTGTCTGATTTGGAAAAGTATCGTAAGGCTTCTGCGCTATCTCGAGTTCCTTCTTTCTGTTAATCCAGTTAAAATAGGCAAAAAAAAAATAAAAAAAATTGTCCATGCCACCTCAAGCATGTTTCAATAACTATAACCAATCCCTGATAGTATCACCATGAATAATTTCACTAGTGTGTGTAAATCTCTTCTATTTCAAGTTTGTAAAAGGCACGATATCTCGGGGTCTAGGGACATAGTTCTGACCTCCCTTCACGATGGTAATGACTCGAACCTTTAGTTAACTGTTTTTATTTATTTATTTACTTATGATTTGGAAAGTTCTTAATAATTTTATATTTTGTACAAATGATTTAGTTTATCCTTTGAAATTTCTACTTTTTTTACTTTCTATTAATGATAATCAATTTGCCCTTATTTTCCAGGCATATGAGATGCGTAATGCTGGTGCAGTTATCCACAGTCATGGAATGGAATCCTGTATTGTGACAATGATCAATCCATTAGCAAAAGAGTTTCGTGTAAGTTTTTTGTACTATTGCTGGTCTAGTTGAGGAGAAAAGGTTGAACTCATTTTCATGTAATCCAGTTCCATATACAATCACCAATTTTTATCATACTTGCTCAATAATACACAGACGCGATTTAAGATAAAATAATGTGCATGAGTTTCTTTTGATAAGAAAGACATCAGAACCTTTAACCTTATTTTCAATCTCCTGGAAATATTATGTCGATAATGGTTTGCATTTAGGTCATTTTCAAAAGTTTATGGAACATTTTTGACAACTGGTATGGTTTTATAATCTAGACTTCTATTACGTTAATGTGGACCCCATGAACAAAAAGATATCTTTACTTAAACAAGAGTTTCTGGAAATTGTGATTAATAACTCTAGGAAATGATCAACAAATAACCCTATCAAGTAGTTGAAAATATCTTCGACTCCTTTTTTTTCAGCACTTATAGTTGTTTCTTCAGCTCAATTATTCTGTCTTTCATTTTGTTTGCAGATCACTCATATGGAAATGATAAAAGGCATTCAAGGGCATGGTTACTATGATGAGCTTGTGGTTCCCATAATTGAAAACACTGCTCAGGAGCGTGAGCTTACAGATTCTCTTGCTGCAGCTGTATGTTCTATTATGCATCTTATTTTCAAATTTTGGTTCTCTTGATTTGTTGCGCTGACAGATGCTTTATTCATTTTGCTTTTGTGTTAAAGTACGTTGCCAGGTCAGTTAATTTTACAAGTAAATGTATTACTAACAGGTGCCAAGGGGGGCCAAAACCATGTAACCCAGAGTGTAGGTGACAACAAACTAAACTTGACAGTTGACCAAGAAATTACAAATACTATTACATATTGACAGTAGTGGTATATAAAAACTTGATTAAGTGAGCCCTGTTTTCACACTCACCGTTGTGTTTAAGGCATCCTGATGGGGACCAGAGATGAAATGGCTGAAAATTCTAATAATATTGGAAATAAATTATTTTATTATTATTAGATGTTTTTATTAGTGGTTGGGATTTAGGATAGATCACATTGATTAAGATTTTTTTTATGTGGTTAGGATATTTTAGTCCTTTATTACTTTTATATTTCCAAGTAAATTAGGGTTTTGGTTCTCTTTATATAGTGATGATGTAACACCCAGTCTCATATCGAAAGATGGGGGAAAAATTTGTCTGCATATAAAGAAATAAGTTACTACCAATAGTACCTTCAAGTCATGACCTTTTGGGAGCTTGTGGTGGGTTAAGATGACCCAAGAAGATACTATTGGGGCCAGTAGTTTGAGGCCTTATTTTGATGGATTTGATTCGATTCGGACTTGGGATTTGACCCGAGATTTGTTCCGGACTCGGGATTTGACTCTGGTTGTTTCAGATGAAATCCCCACAAATACATTAGACATTGATTATTGATATTGAGTTTCTTTATAATTATTATTGCTATCAATTTTCTACTATTTTTGCGTGGAGGATCCTAGGGACAGAGTAGTGTAGTGTGGACTTGCGGAGCTTTACCCTTGTTACGGGCTTACAACTTTTCAGTTTTCCATGATTTTAGACGTTATTATATCCTTCAGAATCTTGTCCTGCATTACATCCCCCTTTCTTTATTTTTTAATAATAATTATATATACATTTTAAAACTAAACGAAGTTCCATTCATGCAAATAATGTACTTAAGGAATGTTGATATATATTACTTGGACGAATTATGTGCATCCCTAATTTTGGTGCATAGGATGCTATAATGCCTTCTTGTTGAAGACATTATATAGGGATCACTGAGCCGTATTGAAAATTGAATGATCATGGCTAAAAAGTATATATTCAGAGGATAAAGCTAATTAGTTTAGTGAGGATCAATATATTTACATTTGACTTCAATTGACCGTTGATTTCCTTAATTGGCATTTTTAGTGCAATGTGTTGTTGCCATGTGTTGAAAATTACTTGAAAATTTTGAACACGGACTACTTTATTAAGGTTTAGTTGTTAATAAATCACGAGTAAGTAGCTCTTTTGATATGTAGTCATTATTCTTGAAATTGAGATGAAAATATATTTTAAAACTCATGATCAATGGTTTCTTTTTCTTATTCCTGACACTACTGTCACGATCTGAGACTTCAAACTACTAGTGGAATCCTTTTATGAATTGCAACCAGTTGTCATCAATTGCTCTAAACATTCTGATTCTGATAATGTTTCATGTGCAGAAGAAACTCAAAACAAATCATGCCTTCTGTCCTGGTTTCATTTGATTATATATTTTGACTGTAAAGCATAGCTTTGACTGATTACACTGTTCCTCCTTTTATAGATTGAAGCATATCCAAAAACAACAGCTGTGCTGGTCCGGAATCATGGCATATATATATGGGGGGATTCATGGATCAGTGCCAAAACTCAGGTTTGTGTGCTAGGGAAAGTATTTTCATTTTATTGTTCGTTTGAAATTTTTATGGATTGTTTCTTTGTTTGCAAGGGATCAATAGATTCAGTTCTTTATCGAATATGATTATATAATTGTGAAGGGATGGCGATGTTTTTAATGTATTCTTGCAAACTTTTGAAATATAGTAAGGGCTGAACTCAGCTTCTTCTTTCCTTTGCCTCAGTTGTGCTTTTGATACAGAGTGCATCTAAATAATATATGTTGATTTAATGGCATAGTAATCCTTACATAGTTTATAGGTTGGTTGAATGTAAATGAATATGACAGAAACAGAACAGAATGTGCTGGTTTTAATCTTTCCTGTCTCAACAAACAACACAGACAATGCATAGATCCAGATTTCAGACAGTTAACTACATTGTGGCCAGAGCACAAGGTGTGCACAGACATAATTTATACTCTCGAAGTGTATAGGGTCTGATGCCATGAAGATGAAGTCATATTTCTTGAAGGAATCCTACTAGGAAGATTAATTATCAGAAAAAAAAGGAAAGAGAAAAGAAAAGGAATCCTACTACGAAAAAGAAGGCAATGACTTTTGAGACTTGACAATATATTTTTAGTTACAGGCGTTAATCTGCATCCGAAACTATTAATTTTATTGTAAAAGTTAGAATAATTTCTTTGGCACCTAAAGTCCAAAGAGTTTCACTTCCGTTTGATTCTTTTTGAAAAAGTTCAATGGTGTATTGGTGTCTACAGACCCCACTAGACTCTTCTTGTTCCTTGACCGAAAAGTACCATGAACTTGTGGTGGCCAGTTTAACTTAACTGATTCTAAATTTGTTCTCAAAATATTCTTATTTTGCCTGTTGTGGACAATTTTGACATAGCCTGGTGAAAATGTTCAAATGTCGTATGATATAAGTAGTTTCTTAGTTAACAGTTGCTTTAAAAGTTTAAGTTGGTATAGAATAGACTTGAAATGTTTATCATGCATTGACACTCACCCTCACATTCAATCACTGCTTCCATGTGTGGAGTTAGCTAAGGAGCATCATAATGCATAAACTAAACATAGTGCATCCACCGCCAACATTAATTTGGGGGACTAAGTACGTATTGGAAGACTTTTTTCCATTATCTTGCCTAACCAGACTTTTTAAAATATGCTAAGTTACCATTACTCTAAAAGCTCATGCTATTGAAGCAAGGTTTTAACAAAGTGTAGCAGACTTTAAAAATAAATATTGCGCAGTATAAGATCTCTATTGACTTTGTAAAGGTCAATTTAAAATTGACATGATTAATTTAAGTTTTGAAAATAATAAATTTTACAACTAGTAGTACTTTTTAGATAGCTTATGATATTCATATTTTATTCACATAAACTAAATGAATTTATGTCAATTTTGAGTTTGATAATGTTTGAAATTGACTTTAAAAAGTTAATAATGATCTTATTAATTGGAACGGAGGGAGTATTACTTTAGGACGCAGAATCTACTAATGTTTTTTACATATGTTTTCATTATACAGACACAACTTTAGAGAAATAAGTTAATTGGGATGTGTTTTAGTTAAGAGTATATTGTTTCAGGCTGAATGTTATCATTACCTATTTGATGCTGCTATCAAACTTCATCAATTGGGTTTGGACTGCTCTACCCCTAATCATGGTCCCATCCATAGTTGTAAAGGAGTATTAAATGGTGACTATAACAGAAATATGTCTGTCAAGGCGGGTACTGCTACAAATGATGAATTTGAGACTTCACATGTAAGTTCTTGATGTATTCTCCATTTTGCTAGAAATATTAGTTCAGGGTTAACTATTGTGATTTTGATTCATCTAGTTATTTGTTACAAATGACTTGCAGCGTTGCATTGTTCTGGACATTGAAGGGACTACTACTCCTATCTCGTTGTTACTGATATTCTCTTCCCATATGCCCATGAAAATGTCAGAAGGCATTTAGATGCAACATATGATACTGCAGAAACTCAAGATGATATCAAGTTGTTACGCTCTCAAGTGAGTTTTTCTTCTTCTTCTTCTTCCAATTTTAAATTTATATCACTTCCAGCTTCATTTTATTCAAACATTTAAAAGAGAAAATTGATTGTTTCTTCATTATTGTACACTAGATTATAGTTTGATGGTTTTGACCTTGGAAGTAACCTATACTATCAATCAGTAGCCGAAAAAGACTATTATCGCCTTATTTTTCAGTCAGGGATGGGAAAGCATTAAATGTTTTATATTGTATGTTCCAAACAAATGACATGCATTATAGATTTGTCCTAATGTGTAGAATTCAGGTAGCTAGCATGAGCAATGAGTATCTTCATCCATAGATAGTATGCTATGCAATTCAAATGACATAGTTTTGAATAACTGGGTCATTAAATTAGAGCTTGCAGACATTCCTTCATAAAGGTGTATGAAAAAATTGGACGACATTACATTCTAATCTTCCATATTATTTCTGACATAAATGGGGCATTCATCTCCGTACAAAGATCGAGTGAGATTTATATTTTCTTTGGAACTTGATGTCCTTACGTGCACTTTATGGTGGTTCACTACACAGTATCATAGACATTTCCCCCCTCCATGGATTCACTAGTTTAGTAGTTTATGCAATTTTCATGTTGTGATGTTTCATTACTGAAACGTTATCCTGCTGTGCATTACTTAATTTTCTGTTCATCTCACAAGCAATAGTTTAGAATTTGTGCAAACAAGATTAGACTACTTACAACACTAATGGTTCGTGGTGCTGAATGTGTTCTAATTTTGTGTGTTAACTGAAGTCCAAACCCAGAACATATAATATTTCAATGTTCTTCTTGCAGGTAGAGGAAGATGTGGTGCAAGGAATTGTAGGCGCTGTACCATTCCATCTGATGATGCAGGGAAAGAGGAGGTGATCACAGCTTTAGTTTCTAATGTGGAAGCAATGATAAGAGCTGACAGGAAGATTACTGCCCTTAAACAATTACAAGTACACAAAATGCATTTGTAAACACATTATTTCCCTCCGACATCCTTAGAATTTGGCTAAACATATAAGCATGCAGGGTCATATATGGCGAACAGGATTTCAGAAAAGTGAAATAGAAGGTGTAGTTTTTGATGACGTACCTGAAGCTCTTGAAAAATGGCATTCTTTGGGCATCAAGGTTAGTTCCACTTTTTACTGGTCTTTTGTTCCTAATAAGTAATAATTGCTATCGAATGGCTAGTGACATGAATAACGGGTTGAATTTTTCTTGGAAAAATAAGTATAACCTGTCCCTCAAAGTACGTACTTTTTGTTGTTATTTATTGTTTCCTGTTAATTTTCGTTGGTGCAGAATAGTAAGATGTGTATGGGTCTTAGATTTTGTTCATTATTTGCTTCTCTTCCTCAGGTATACATATATTCTAGCGGCAGTAGATTGGCACAGAGGCTTTTGTTTGGCTATTCGAATTATGGTGACTTGAGAAAGTACTTGGGTGGATATTTTGATACCACAGTGGGGTAAATATTTTGTATTTTGACAAATTAACTTGTCTCTGTTAAAGATCCTGTCAAGATACCAATATATTTCACATTAAAACCATCCTACTCTTCTGTTGTGTGAAGGAACAAGAGAGAAACAAGAAGTTATATAGAAATTTCAGAGTCTCTTGGAGTGCACGAGCCATCAGAGATTTTATTTGTAACCGACATATTTCAAGAAGGTGTTGCAGCAAAGGCAGCAGGTAAAATGGTGCTAGTTATAATTTTATTTGTCTGCTTAAGGTGCAGGTAGGCTGTTGCCAGCCTGGGACTTGAGGACACACCTCAGGCTCAGAATTTGTTCCAAAGAATGCCTTGAGGGGGAAGAGGCACATATGCAGATAGCCTTTGCTACCAGTAGGATTTTCCTTTTACAATGACATCTGAAATGTATGTTTCAGGTTTGGAGGTGATAATATCTGTCCGTCCGGGAAATGGACCTCTACCGGAGAATCATGGATTTAAGTGGGTAACATCTTTTTCAGAAATCTAGGAATGGGAGTGTATTCTTCTGTTATCATCGAATAGCAAGTGTTGTAATGAATAAATGAACACAGAAATGGAGTTCAAGAGTGTATTTGTATTGATAATACGACTGAATCTCAATTTACATTTGCATAATTTTGAATTCAATTTGGGTTTGCCTAGGTCTCTACTTGCCAATCTGAGTTTCTTTAATTAAATTCATTTAAGTAATTGTTGAAGGGTATTCGAATTCAATTCAATTCAATTCATTTTGGGGATTTTTGTTATTTCCTTGTTAATTTGTCATGACGTATTGGTTGATTTGTTGCAATAGTTTGTGGATGATTATTGTCCAAAAATGATAAATGGATTGGAGAATGCCTAGTCCCTAGATGTTGTTGCGTTCGAGAAGAAGCACTAGTTTCTGTTAATTGTTTAAGCATTTTTCTTTTCATTTTCAACATGTCACGTGTACGTATATATTACACAAAATGGGTCCTACTCCTATCCTATGCGTTGGGCATTTTCATTAAAAGTCAAAAAATATAACTAATATTTTGTAACGATTTATTAAAAAAAAATGTAAATGTAAATGTAATACAAATATAAATTAAAATAATAATTTCCAACAGAATGCAACATGAAAATCGTTTTTCTCTTGCTCTTGGGTTTTAAAATTTTGGCTGAAAAGGAGTTTTTGGTTTTTCAGATTCTTGCCTTGCCTTGCCTGATGTACAAATACCTACCTAAATTTTCTTTTACTTGTACTAATTTAGTTTTTAACTTTTCAATAACCGGTTACCTATTTCAGAAGCCCGGTATATACCGAACCGATTGTACCAGTTCAATTCATTTTTTTAATAAAATATTTTAATTATCTTTGTAAAATTGGATTAGAATAAAATTTGAATTGATGGTCTCCCTATTTATAGAATAGAAGTAAGACATGAGAATACAAATTAGACAATGTGGGATATTGGTAAGACAAGAGAATAACATATAACCAAGTCCCACAGTGGTATAACTTGTAAACGTCTAAGAAAGTTTTCCATTAATTATAAAAAGACTTCAAATTGAAACCTTGATAGTCAAGTCCCACATTGGTTCACTTTTAAAAGTCTAAGTAAGTTTTCATTATAAAAAACCTTAATGGCCAAGTTCCACTTTTGTTATAAAATAAAAAACTTAGTAGTTAGGGTAAGTAATTGAAACCTTAATAGCCAAGTCCCACATGAAAAGTATAAGAAAGTTTCTACTTCCATCTGTCCCATAAGTTATAGGCTGATTTCTTTTGGCACATAGTTTAAGAAAATTATTTAAGTGACAATTTTAACATAAATTTTTCACATATACCCCTTAATATGGAATTAATGAATAAGTTAATTACTCCTTACTTATCACACTAGAACTTTCAACTTCATTGATTGACGTGTACTGATCATTAAATTCATAATTTTAACCAAAGAGAGTACAACATTAAATGTGGTGATAAAAATAATGACATTGAATGTTGTTTCTTCAAAAAAGGAGTAATAATTGAATATTTATTATAAGGGCATAAAAGTAAAACAATGAACCAACTAAATTTTATAAATAGTAAGTAGCCTATATATTGGGACATCTCAAAATAAAAATCAGTCTATAACTATGGGACGGAGGGAGTATTAATAGTTGTGGTTTACAAGTTTAAATTGGTAAAAGTAAAAGAAATTAGATAAACTTAAATATATTAATAGTTAGTGGTTTAGAAGTTCTATATTGATTAAATTAGTAAAAGTAAAGAAATTAGATAAACTAATTATTTATCAATAAATTGGGAAAGATTGCTCATAAGTTAGAATAAAAGTCTTAATTAATTGGATAGAATATGGTTGTTTGCAAGTCCCACATTGATGAGTTAATTTATAAAAAATCTAAAGAAATTTCCTCTAAAAAAAATATAGTTAAGTCCCACATTGGTTATTTTATAAAGTCTAAAGAGTTTTCCTATAAAAAAAACTACAAGTGAAACCTTATAGTAAGTCCCACATTAATTATTTTATAAAAGTCGAAGGAGGTTTTCTTTATAAAAATACAACCAAGTGAGTTTTAATAGTTAAGTCTCACATTGATTCTAATATTAAGTCCATATTTTAAAAAGACATTTAAAGTGCTGTTTGTTTACATTGATTGCCTCTTAATGGGCTGTCTAAGAGGCATGATGCTGTTTGTTTATTTTTTTGTTATCTCTGAATGCCTCTTAATCAGTAAGACAAATAAGAGGCATGATGCTGTTTGTTTTATTTTTTGTTACCTCTGATGCCTCTTAATCAGTAAGACAGAAAATAAATCTTAATAATAAGAGGTACCTCTTATGAATTTTTTTTGCTAATTTTTTTTATATAAATATATTAAAACAATATTATGCACTCATTTTTTATTAAAGTTGAATGATTTAAAATTATTAAATAAAATTTTTTTTCCTTTAAAATGGTAAATAGTGTCATTAAGAGACAAACTTACTTTTTATTATCAAACAATTTTTTTAGATTCAGACCTCATAACCATTTCAGATGATCTAATTTATTAAGACATTATAATCATTCAGATCTTAATTCTCAATTTATCAAACACAACCTAAGTCTTTTATCTTTATTGGACCTGAATTTTGGCTCAAAGAAGGCTGTGCCTTGTGCGAGTTGCTTTACCCTGGGCCGAATTTTGGCTTAAAAACAAGTCTTGGGCCGGTTTTGAATTAAATTTAGGCTTGAGTTTTGGGTTAAAGGTTGGGTAAAAACCGTTACCGAATCGAACCGGCTCATCGATATACCGGTTTCGGTATCCTATTTTGGATACTATCAGTATTCGGGTCCGGTTCAGTTCAGACCGGTTCGGTCCGATTATTTACTGCTGAACACCCCTAGTGTGGGGGAGAACATATCATCTGTCCCCATTTTTCCTCTCTCTTGTATCCTCTACTCAATACTCGGATCGATTCGATTCATTTATACATTTAACTGAATTTTTAGTCGAACAAGTACAAATCGAACCCGAACTGTTTACTCATTTTAACGCATTAATTTCAGTAGGAAGCGTCTTCTACTTGTTATGCCATGTTGAGGTTTGAATCTGATGGGGGACTTGGGAATACGTACGGTACGTATCATTATTGAATCCGACTCAGACACACGTACGTATCGTATCGTATTCATTGGTAGAAGTAGAAGTAGTAGGAGTAGGACATTTCATTTTACTTCCGATCAGATCAACTCCCACTCCCAGTGCCAGTAGATTGATTGATTGATTTGGCTGTGCCTTTCGCCTTATGTCTTGTCTTGCGGACACACTTGTATTGATAGAGGGAGGGATCCTTCAAACTTTAGTAATTAATAATTAATTAAGTAAAAAGAATAGGATGCTCAAGACTAATTATTCTATGTTTGTTTAATACTTTCTTTGTTCCTAAATGATTTTGGGTTAAAGATTTTGATACATGAATTAAGAAAGTGTCATTAAATAAAATTGTTTAAAATTTTATCACTACCCCCTTGATGAGAAATTGAAAACTATTAATACAAGGAAAAGAATTTTTTGGGACATGAGAGAAGGTATGGATATATAGGGAACTAAATAATTTATTCTCCTCAAAGTTGTAAACGAAAAAATTTTGAAACAAATTTTTCCTCCTAAAACGACAATCTTTTAAGAACGGAAGGAGTAATATTTACTACCAGTATTTTATTAGCTTTATATATATATATATATATATATATATGTGTATATATATTGGAAAACTTCAAGAGCATAATCCTTAAATAGCATAACGCCTTAAATAGCATAATTTATCAAAACGACGTAGTTTTGATAAGACACGGTGGTATTTTTTATAAATACGCTGTGGCATTGATATTTATAAAAATGTCACTACGTTTTATCAAAACTACCGTCGTTTTGATAAAATTATGCTATTAAGGCGTTATGCTATTTAAGAATTATGCTCTTGAAGCTTCCCAATATTATATATATATATAGAGTCCCGGATCCAGTCCGGGATCCCGGACTCTATTAAATACGGGACCTTTTTTTTGGTTTTTTTTTTGAAACAACTAAAAAATAAATAAATTATGGAATTGAAATTTTTACATAATACAGTATTTTTGGCGTGATTTGGATGCCATTAACCAAAATATTTCTGTACAGTCTGGACAGACTGTACATACATTGGTTGGTGTAGGTACTAAAAATACACCCAAAACACTGTATTATGAAAAAATTTCAGTTCCATAATATTTTTTTAGTTGTTCTACAAAAAAAAAAAAAAAAAAATTGTGTCCGGATTTCTCCCATCCGGGAGGTCCGGACCTGATCATTTTTTCTATATATATATATATATATATATATAATATATATATGGGTGTCCACAGCAACCGGTTGTTGGGAACAACCCATTTTGGCCAGCCGGACGCAACTTGTACCGGCTTATAAAAATAAAAATAATTCTCTAAGGCCGTACAAGCTCTACCGGCTGACCAAATGAATTTCTCCCCCAACCAAACCGGTTATGTGGATGAAGACCCTATATATATATTATATAATTTGATGTTTTTAACCCCTTATTTTGGGCTGTTGATATATTTGTATGCGCATACTTGTTCTGAAAATATTACTACGCCCATTTGTCAAAGCAAATACCCCATATTTTACCCTTTTCACGGTACAATCAAGATTGAAAAGTCACCTCCAAATCTCTCTTTTTCTCTTGTCATTTAAAAAAGAGAAACGAAAAATAAAACAACATAATTAGCAAAAAACACTACTACTATAAGTCTAATGATAATAAATAAACACAGACAGATAAAACACAAATGAGGTGCTTTTCTATTTTCCTAAACAATGGAAGGTAGAAAGATCAAATTCATTGTACAATTGAACCAAATTAACTAACATAACTACCTCACCTGCCTCTCCCAATTAATCCCTTCCTTTTCAATTCTCAAGACGAAGACCCCGAAACTCGAGCCGAACTCACCGGAAATAGATGTAACAACTGTGGCTCGGCGCCGCCTCTGGGTGTACTCATCGGCGAAGGGTGTAAATAAATCCCTTTTCACCAATTGCTTTATCTTCCTCGGAAGAATTTCCCAAAGCTTATTAAACAGATCTTCTGTCGATGGCGTCACCGGACTAAGAACTAGCGGACGGAAAATCAAGAATACTCGGGGACAAGATCTCCAACCCTGAATTATTATGATGATTAGCGAAGTTATGCATCGAAGAAGGGTTGATTATGAGGCATTCGTTAGGCTGTTTCTTTCTTTCGTAAAGCTTAAAGCTCTGTTTTTTCTGTGCTGTTCTGATGGGAGGTATGCTGCTTGCTTTTTAAGGACGGTGGATCTGAGCGGCGGAGCGGTTTTGGGTTGGAAGCTTGTTTAGCAGTTTCGGATGATCCGGTGAGCATTTGTACTACTTGTTTGAAGGAAGTGGAGTCGGCTTGGACAAAAGGTGTGGGGTAATGGATTGGGATTCGGATCTGGATATGGGTTTTGGGGTGTGTGGTGGGTTCCGTTGCCGTGGCTAATGCTGCTTCCATTGCTGTTTGGGGAGTTTGAGGGAGAATGGGTTTCTATTTCTCGAGGTCCTGATGTTCTTTCCATTGATGGGCAGAGTAGAGGAAAAAGAGGAGGTAGGTGGAGGAGAAGTGATGGATGAGTGAAAAATAAGGCTTTGAATGAAAAAAAAAAGGAATTTTACTCATTTGCTTTTGTTACTGTGTTTTTCTTTTTGTGCACTGAGCTGCCTCACAATTTTTTCTCATTTTTGTAGATGTATAATTAAATATTATATATGAGATAATAAAAAAATAAAAATATAATTTATATATTATTATTGTATTTTATGATTTACAGTTCTAAAATGTAAATGTAAAATTAAAATTAAAATTAAAATTAAAATTAATCGAGATGTAAATTATTTATGAATTAAGAGAGTGGCTTCCGTTGCTGTATTGGTTTTTGAAATGGTGGGGGTGTTTAGGATTAATTTTGGGGTGGGGGTGGGGGTGGGGGTGGGGGTGGTTCCTTAACGACCGGTACGTCCGGTGCCTCTTTTTTTTTTCTTTTCCATAATTATGAGAAAAAAAAAAATAATAGAGCAAGTTTGAACAAAAAAATAAAGTGACCCTCAAGAGTGGTTGGGATTAGAAATAGTGGGATGGAGTGGAGTAGGGGAATTTCAAAGTTGAAGACATAATAATGGGGCATTGACTTCAGAGCCCAGACTGCAAGAGTCACCTGTTAGCTGGTACTACTACTTACACTAATACCCTGGTACGTTACGGTATTGGAATTAGAATTGGTAAAAGTCTAGGGGGACCGGTCTTTTTCGATCCGGATAGTGACTGGCCGGATTTTTTTTTTATTTTTGACTATAAAATAATTAATATAATTTATTAGAATTAAATTTTTATAAAATGCAGTGATTTAGGTGTTATTTAGATACACGTAAAAAATAGAGTTGTATAGACTGTATAATCCTGTTTGTTACGTGTATCCAAAAAGACACCTAAATCACTGTATTTTATAAAAATTCCAGTTCCAATAAATCACATTAATTATTTTGTAGTCAAAAGCAAAAAAATAAAAAAAAAAAAATCGGCCAGTCACTATCCCGATAGGAAAAAGGCCGGTCCCCTATAAGGACTCGATTGGAATGTTTACGTGTTTCCATTTAATTGGATCTTAGTAGTAGGAATTCGGTTTACATTTAATTGGATCTTAGTATTCATGAATTATTATTCAAGAGTAGTTAATATACATTAATTTTGATTAATTGATTAATATATTATCATCTAGAGGTAACCTTTCTTAACGTGTAATGATCAATTAATTAATTTATCATAAAATTAATTTAATTTTGTAGTAAGATTTTGAGTATTTTATTATTATTTTCTTGAGTCTTAATTTTTTTTATCTCAAATGACGTAACAAATAAGAAAAATAACTTTATAACATAGCCAATCACAATAAATTTACCCAACCAATGTATTGATGACAGTTTTTGAAAGGGTCCTTACACTAATACAATAATTAAAAAGTAATTACAAAATAAACACATACAACATAATTACAGAAATAAACACACAGTATATTACTATTCCTAAATCACGCGTCATTGAGTCCTACACGCCAGTTATCACTTTCATATTTTCAATTAACCGATCCTAAATTCACATTACTGAAAAAAAGGCAACTTTGAGATCAGAAAAAATAAAGCAACAACAGATCGGAGAAGAAGAATTCTCCAACGGCGATGCAAATCTGAGATCGGACAATATCGAAGAAGATCAACAGCAACTGCAAGATCTGCAATATCAACAGCAACTGCAAGATCAACACCAACTGCAAGATCAGTAACCAGCCTCTGTAACAACTTTGATTGTTGATTGTTGATTGATTCGTTATAAATTTGAATACTGAGGTATTTGAGTTTAAAGTTTATATGCATATAATTACCCCGTGGTTACTATATACTCGTATATTGGTTACCTTTTTTAAGTTTTTCGATCTTTAATTGGTAACAAAGTCAGTATACTGACTGTTTTGATTTCAAAATGCATGTAAATATATGTTTTATATTCTAGTTACTAAGTACATATAAATTGGTTACTGTTTATTATTGACTTGGTTATTGTATAATATTTATTTGGTTGCTGTATACTTTAAATATTTATTTGGTTACCCCGTGGTTACTATATACTTGTATATTGGTTACCTTTCTTAAGTTTTTCGCTATTTAATTGGTCACAAAGTCAGTATACTGACTGTTTTGATTGTAAAATGCATGTTAAAATATGTTTTATATTCTGGTTACAAAGAACATATAAATTAGTTACTGTTTATTTTT